>JAPQRQ010000013.1:7870122-7910266 GCA_037367365.1 Apogon talboti | reverse complement strand
CCCCAAAATCTAATCACTTGTTCCTTGTCCCATTTTGGACATTTCCTGAAAATTTCATTAAAATCCATCCATAACTTGTTGCGCTGTGTTGCTAACTAACAAACAAACAGACAGACAAACAAACCCTGGTGATTACATAACCTCCTTGGCAGAGGTGGATCAATAATGTAAAGCTTTAGGTGCCTTGAAAAGTGCAATAGAAATCCAAACCATTATTATTATTATTATTATTATTATTAACAAGAAACAAGAAGCAACACAGACATGGCTGAAATTAGTGGGCATTAACTTTAGACCTGGTCCTTCTAGGGATGCACAGACTGATCAATACTGGGCCAATACTGATACTTAAAATGATAACTTGGCTGACAGCTGATGCCAATACCAATGGTATTTTCAGTTTGTTTTGTTTTTGTTGTCATTTGTCCTCCGTCCGGCACTTCATCACACTGACTCTGAATGGGCACAAACTCTAACATATAAATTAATGAAAAAATGTTTGATATAACACGACACCCTCATAAATGGTAAAGACATCTTATGCCAATACCAGTATTGGCTGATAAGTCAGTCCATCTTTATCAGTAACAGCAAATTAAATCCAAATAAAAACACTAAATAGGGACAGATGTTGCCCATGCTGTCACTGATTCATGTGTGGATTTTGAAGCATTGAGTTAGTTTTTTTGTCGTCATCATGTAGGTTTTTGGTGACAGAAGTGAGCATCAATGCTTTCCAAACATTATACTACCATAGGTACGCCAGGAACAGATTTCGTATTTAGAATGATTATTTAGTCTGATTCTTTTAGACAGAATTTGACATCTTTTAGAATCAGTTTTTTTTTGAAGCATCTAGTGGCCGTTGGTGGTATTACACAAGCTGTACCTGATCTGCTGTAGTGTTTCCACTGCCGACGCAAAGCAGGTATCTTTGGTACTAGAAAGAACCTGAAAGAAATACAGACCAACATTTTTTTCTCACTTTACTTAAAAAATGTAAATATCAGAACTTAAATACTACAATCAATGCTGTACCTGTTGCTTCTCTCCTTCTTCAGGTACAGAGACAGGCCAGAACTTCCTATGGGGAAGGGAAACACATTTACAAGGAAAGCAGGAAATGGGTCGTTTTCACAGTGGTTCTACTGAGGTTAGACGTACTGCTGGACACCCAGGAAGGCAAGCAGGGCCAGGTCGGGCTGCTTATTGAGGCGGAGCACGCATTCCCAGTAGACGTCGTCCTCCTTCTCCTTATCCAGAGCGTAGAGGGTGAACAGCGGAGGGTAGAGGCGAGGCAGAAGGACAGGAAGCAGCAGAGCCGAGCTACTCACCACACGTCTGAGAAAAGACACGAGAGGAGACGTCAATGTGGTCAACAAATGAAGCGAGAACGTGCAGCTTAAACACTAAAGCTTCAGGGGGTGTTTGTCTCGTTCATACCCAGGTTTGGGTGACTCCAGTGGGGCATCAGTTGAGCCTGGCTCCTTCTTATCCTGGAGGTTAGTGCTGGGTTCTGGAATTAGACCGCCCTCTTCTGGCAGGTCTGGGAACAGAAATCTGCAAAGACAATTTACAAAAACACAAGGCTGTTTTTATAGATTATAAATAAATGACACAATTATTAAATTAAAATATGTAGAGAATATTCAAGAAACCATAATCATTTGTCGTAAGTCCATGTAAATATTTGTTGCTGGGCTCAAATAAAAATTATATAAAAACAATAAAACATGATTTTAGGGCTGCAAAAAAACAAAAAAAAAAACCAGGTCAAAATACACGTCTCAATGAGCATTTTATAAGTGGCTTATCAAACATGGCTCATCACACCACTTAATATCATTTTGAGGTGATCAGCACTTAAGAGTCGGACACCGACTTGAAGCCGTTGTATTCCTCTATTCTGAACCACCAGATTTATCTGAAAAAGCTGCCTTTGAGTGTCTTTTATTGCTGTCTTAGTTGGATGATTCATTTGTCAGTTTGTATCTGAACTAATGCGCTAAAACATCACAATCATGCAGTAACACAAGTGGGCTGGATGAAGGTGGTGGCAGGTTCACTGTTAACAATCACTACATCAATGAGCCCATTTACACGACCTAAATAACTGGGAATAATCACATAATTCTAATAATCACATCTGATACATGCATGTCATAAATGTAATAATTGGAAAAACCCTGATTTACATGTTTCAGTTCATCATTAGACTTATTTTTCAGAGTGTGTACGTACATACTGATGGTAGACTCAAACTTCCTGTTATTTTCAAAACATCCAGTTTTGTCTTGTTAAACATGGTCTTAGCGATAGCTGTCCTAATGTGGAAGCTAACAGGCCTATAGAGGAGGCTACACCCTGCTGCTGTCCTAAGTTCGTACTCCATGACAAGAAAACTATGGTTGGTTTTCATACAAGTGTCTGCCATTGGATTTGACATGATAAATCACTTCTGTTCTCTGTGATTCTTACTTTCACATACATGTGCAGATGTAAAAGAACCAAGTAAATCAGATTAATGGGTATACATGCACAAAGACATCAGAGTACTGGGGAGAAATCCAGGTGTGTTAATCTGAGTTCTCATAATCAGATAACTACCATTATCTGATGAAGCACATCACATTTTGCTGTTTATATGATCACTTGAATAATCTACTAACTCTAGAAATCAGATAATGATCAGAGTTTTAATGTACATGTAAATGGGCTCAGTGATTGTTTTGTAGGTGGTAAAGCTACAAATGGTTCTGCATAAGTGCACTGTGATTCCCTGTCATACAGAGATGTCCCTGAACTTCTCCCACCTCACATCCACACCTGAACATCATGTTACTGTCAGCTCTTACAATGCTTTTCAACATCATGCTGCAGGCGGAATTAGATTCAAAATGGGCATGTCGTTTCACAGCAAAGCATTCAAATCAATGACACGGCCATGGAAATGTTGTGAATTCTAGGTGAGTTGGTGTAGAATCAGCCCGACAGTCAGTGTCTTAGTGGATGTAAAGTACCTGACAATCTGGAAGATGCGGTTGAGGTAAGACTTGATCTCATTGACGGCTTGAGGCAGCAACCGTCGATTGGCTCCGACGCCCACGTAAGTCATCCTGTAGACCGCCACCAGGGTTTCCACCAGACGACCCAATGGGTGCAGGGGCGTGTCACAGGCCTGGAGAGTGGAGGAGAAAGTCATTGAATCTGCTGACATACATTCAGTTTAGTTCTAACACATATGGTTCCACAAAGACTATAAGTAAACTGTAACTGTTATTTACTGAAATACACAAAAATACATGAAAATGAACCATTTACAAAACAAGTGTTTTAAAGAGGCAGAGGAACACATTAAAAGTATATTAAAGACATAAAATTTTATTTTAAAAGCAAAAAAACAGCTGCAGCAAAACTAGTGAATACATCTAAGTTTTAAAAAAGTAGAGGCTGAAACAACAGTAAGTAAATAAACAGCTACAGTTTAACTGGCGATGTAACACAAACCAAAATGAAATGGAAGTGCAAGTATTTCTATTTCTATTTCCTCCGTGATTGCCCCAGAAATTCATATACATGTAATTTAAATGTGGGATTTTTAGTAGAGTAGAAACTTCATACAATGCATCCAGAAAGTATTCAGTCATACACTCTTTTTTTTTCTTACATTCACACATATACATATAATACATATATACAATACATAAAATTCATTTTTTACCTGAAAACTGTACACACAACATGTCATAATGACGAATTGAAAAAGGTTCGTTTGAAAATTTTGCAAATGTGTTAAAAACAAAAACAATATATAACATGTACATCGTTTGTACAGTACTTTGTTGATGCACCTTTGGCAGCAATGCACTGTATGTCTATGGATTCTCTTAAAAAAAGAGAAACTTCTGTTTTAAACATTTTTCACATCTTCATTTGTTTGTTTTTCTGTGCTGTCAGTGTTTTTCCCCAGTGTTCCTTGCTATTAAAGCACATTCTATTAAGATTATTCTATTCTATTATTATTCTATTAAGATTTTCCTTTTGCTTTATCTCCTAGTTCTAATTTAGTAAGTTCTACTGTGGGTCAAGTGATGTCAATGGTTCATGGTGAACATGAATAAACTGACTTTGCACAATATGAGACCTTAATAAACAATGGTTAGGTGAGACTTTCCTCCTAATACCTGAAAAACTAGGGATGAACAGATTGAAAAAGTCTTGGCCAGTAACAGTACAGGTATTAAAATGACAATTTGGCTGATAACGTTTTTATTGTGAGCACAGATTGAAACAGACAAACATAAAAAAGCTAGTGGTAGTGGCTGATATCAGCAAATATCAGTCGGTACCGATGTCTGGTAGACATATCAGAGTAAAAAACTAGTCATACTCTAAAAATGCATAAATAAAACTGCTCATGAACTAGTACAACTTAAAGTAGACTGAAATAAAACACACGCATATATACATAACAACCAATGAACATCTTTTTGGAGGGGTAGTGCGTGTCTGACCTTGATGAGGTAGAGTCGGATGGTGTGATATCTGTCCAGGGTGATGGGTCCGACATGTTGTGGGATGACCTCCAGACTCTCCAGGGTTCTGCTGTGACTCCGAGACAACACCTCTGGACTGTGTCACACACGAGAAGGAAAAAAAAAACGTATGCAACTAAAGATCTAATTGAACTTGCTAACGAGACATGGATGAACCAAAGACCTCAGAGGGGGAATTGTGAACCTGTCCTGGATGTGTCGTCGGCTGGTGGTCAGCGCCACAGCGATGTTCTCCCATGCTTTCCAGTTCTCCCCTCGACCCGGAGCCTCACAGCCCAGTTGAGTCCAGCACTCCTCAAACACCGCCTGCCATTTGTCCTCCGCACACACACACAGGCGACCAAGCTTCCTGCACATCACAAATACATACACTATATCGATGAATGTATTACGACACGTTGAATTCAGGTGTTTCTTTTCTAACAGGGGTCTGGGATACAAAACAATAATGATGTCATAACATAGTTTTATATTGGGATGAATATCATTGCATTGGTTAGTTTGGTTTAAATTGTTATCTTGAATTCCAAAATGCCTCAGAGATGGATTTTACTTAACTTCTCTCAAACATTGTTTTTTTTTAATCCATGGCAATGATTTTAAATGTTCTTCCTCTAAATTTCTAAAATATTTTTTTTGCTGTGACTGTAAATAATAATTTTCTACCATAACTAACCATCTACTTTCTTCACATCTCACTGAGGAAGAAAAATCTCCGATTAAACTTTAACAAAATATTGATCTTTTTATCTCACATCAGCATGAACAGGACATCCCACAGCTGTAGACATGACATGTCCCAATACTTTTGTTCATATAGTTTCTAAACATCATTTGTCTTACACAGTGCGGGTCTTGTCCTTGTCAGTTTCAAAGAGGTGTGGTTTGAAGTAGGAGCCTGTCACCTTGAGACCAGAGCCCCATTCTCCACTAAAAGAGCCCTCCAGGTAGTCGCTGTTCGCCATTGTCAGCACACCCTGAGGAAGAGAGAGACAGTCACTGACCGACATGTCGGCTAAGGCCTGCTATATACTACGCAAGAACAGAGAAATTTGTTCATTTTCTTGAGGTGGAAAGAACATGATTGGCCAGGAAGATTTCACAGTTCACAAGAAACTCAAGTGCAGAACTCCTAGGAAGTCCTCCACTTTTCTGTATTAATCATGCCCACTTCAAATTTCTGACCAATCACACAATAGTTGTCAGACATCGAAAGAGAAAAGAGTTGTTCCGGGACAATGTAGTCAAGAACAATCTTTTCCAACAGCCCTGGAAGCAACAAAAGCTTGTAGCGGGCTTAAATCACCAAAAATCATTACAATTAAATCTGCACTTTCATAACTCTCTGCATTTCTTCATTACAATACTGCTGCTTTCAGAGGAAGCATACTTGGACATTCATGGAGCTAAAATACATCATGTCTGTACATATATGTGTGTCTGTGTGTGTTCAGTCACCTTTCCATTCAGGGTCCAATCGTCGGAGAATTCACCTTCATATGTTGTGTCGTCCTCTGATAAAAGGACACCAGTGCCCTAGAAGAGACCAGATAACATACATATAGAAAGGGAAACTTTTTCAGACACTCATAAAATTGTACACAATCTCAAATATTATCATGAAATATTTGTGGAAAAATCTTTCTTGTGTTTCCAAAGGTGTGGCTGCATCAGACAGACACAAACAAATGGAAATTATTATTTTTTGTTTATTGTTTAACAAGAAAAAAATAACCAAACTAAATTCTCGACAGTTTCAACATGTCATGTCATGGATGCGTTTCATTATTTGGCTGAAACATCCAGTTTTGGCCTTGATAGAACAGAGCATGTGCAGGAGGGATGTGGGTTTGGAGAATGGAATTATACTCGACAGTGTTCAGTGACTTAAGAGCGATTATTAATGCAATATGTCACAAATGCAGGGGATGAACAAAAGCCTTTTTCCACCATTTCAGTGTCATAGTCACCAACGTTATAGTTATTCAATAAAGAGGTTTCCATTTCCTATATGTTAAATTTACTTCAAGTAATTTAGGAAGTCTTCTCTCTTTTTTTAAAAATTATTAATAAGAATAAGAAGAGGCAGAAGAAGAAGAACAAGTGTGAAGGCAAATTCTGGTCTCCAGTGGATCTCACCATCATCTTGTTGTCCTTGAAGGCTCCTTCGTAGTACAGACCGAACTGGGTGACGACGACCGCGGTGCCCTGCCGCTGGTGGTCCTGCCACATGCCCATGTACTTCTCCCCTCTGGAAAACACAAAAAAGAACAGAAAAAAAGAAAAGTTAACAGATAAAAACACAGCCTAATTACAATGTTGATCAACAAATATTTCTACTTGTCTAATATGTTGACAGACCTTCTGGCTGTTTTTGCAACTTCTGACTTTGTCTTTATATATCACATAAAAAATATTTATCATACCCATGTTTGGCATTTTTCATCAGCTCCATGTCACTTCAAATATAATGTATGATTGGGTAATAATTTTTTTAATTTGACTAACTTTTTTTTACATATCAGGCCCAAAAATACACATAAATCATCAAATCCGAATTGAGAAAATATATATGACTTATCACAATAAAAACCACAAATATGAAAAAAGTAAACATAGTTTGTAAATATGAACATATAAAGGTAGAATTGAATATTTTTACACTATCAAATCAAAACCACTGTATCTTCGGTTTTGCATGGTCCATTGATGTCAAACAAGAGTTTCACATCTGTACTTAAATTTGAAGTTGACAGCTCCAAATATTATTATTATTTTCTTTTTGTCATGGCGCTTTGAAAATGTCATGTGATCTGACTGTGCTGGCGTGATCATCTATACTACAAAGTTCGCTGGAATTATTGACCTGCTACAAGATTTTCTCCTTGTCCATGTAACTTCAGAGGTACTGGGAAGCTTCAACTACTTCCACTTTGTTTCTACATGTTTAATATTTATAAATGACTGTCATGACTTTTACAGAAAACACATTTTTACAAAGCATGTCAATATCTAGAATCTGAGTCCTGCACATCTATCGGTGCCTGGAGGCGTACTTGGTGATGTCATCAAAGACTCCATATCCCGTCTTCTTGTCGTGGAGCCACTGGCCGATAAACACACTGGGAGATGAAGTGTTGAGTTTGCCGGTGCGTAGCATGCCGTGGCCGTGACGCATACCGTCCTGGAAGGATCCATCATAAACCTCACCGCTGGCGTATCTGTACACAGATGGACGGACAGAACGTCATATGACAGAACAGCAGGTGTGTGTCCAGGCTGAGCTCGTCCTCTGCTACATTCATTTTCAGGTAGTCAGCATTTCTGTGATTTTTTGCTACAAAACACAAAACAAATCTGGACCACAAAGTTTTCTGAATGTGTTTTGGCTTGTGATTAATTGCAGACAGTACAAAGACAAATTATTGTTCTGTCTGATCAAACTGATGTCATTTGTAGATATATATATACACTTCTGCTATTCAGTGTTACAACCCATCCTACGAAGTTGAGACAAGAGCAGCTAGTAATAAACTTTTACTCACCTGTATGTTCCCAAACCGTGCATTTTCCCTTCTTTCCAGTAGCCCTGATAGTGGTCACTCTTGTTTAGCGTCTTGTTGGGAGAAAGAAATTCTCCAAAACTGCACATTATACACATACATACACATAAATAAGGACAATAAATGAAAAGAAATGTAAATTTCACATAATCCTGATTGATTTGTAACAATCTGCGTTCGACTGGTCTAATATCAGTCAAGTTCAAGTTGATTTAAATAGCACATTTAAAACAACGCAAGCTGCCCAAAGTGCTGTACAAGGATAGAAATAAAACACATAATATAGTAAAATAGTAAAAATAGGAATAAAAAAATACTAAAGCTGATAAAACAGATACAAAATAATAGGATAAATAGGATAAAAACATCTAAAACGCAACTGGTCGATAAAATAAATAAAAGCCAAAGACTTGTATTAAAAGTCAGCGCAAATAGGTGCATCTTTAATAGAGATATAAAGTGTTTCCCTACCTGGCGTGTGCACAGTTAATATAATAATAATGCTTTTGTCTGTGGCTCTTAAGGCTTTAACCCAGTTAGTCACCTCTATACTAAAGAAAAAACTTATTAGCACTTGTTGGATATGTACATATCACATCTGCATCTGGGATCAATTCTGTAAACCTGACGATTTGTGTTTTTGATAAGGAAAAAATAAAACATTACGTAGAATCAAAACAATACAACTAATATTAAATCAAGCCAAATCAGAAATCAGATCAAACTCACCCGTCCTCCAGTCCGTTCTTGAACAGCCCTGTGTATATTCTCCCATCAGGCCATTTCAACACTCCCCTGGAAAAGTCATCAACAATAACTAAACAGGTCAGCGTTTACATTTCAACACTGAAAACACGGACAGTAACAGTTGGTGTCCTACCTGCCGTTGGGTTTTCCATTAAGCCAGCGGCCTTCGTACGTCGCCTCTTTCAGACGTCCGTCCTTGTAGAAAGTGTATGAGGCCGTTCTGGAGGTGGGCGGCTCCAGCTTCTGCCCCGCCCCTGAGCTGATTGACACAGTTTCCTGCCCCGCCCCACCCAAGGCCTGGTCCACTGCCTGGTTGATGGAGCGAAGCCACTTGGCCTGAGACAAAGATGAATTATTTGAGACAGACGTAAAAGAACGGTCCACATCATGTCAAATGCAGCTCAAAGTGAAGGGACAATAACATTTAACGATTCTGCACCTTCTCCACAGCAGAGCTGGCCAACAGGGTGAACGTCTCCTCTGGTGTGATCACCTTTAACCCGTACCTACACCAACAAAAAAAACATATATGTACTATTTAACCCATTAAAACCTCAGCACTGTTTCAGAGCACACAAAACATCAGATTGGTTGTTGCTTGTATTTCTATAAAATATCAAGTGAATTTCAAGTAAACCTTAGAAAACTAGAAAAGCACTCGAAGAGCGCAGACCTCCGCCATGGCAGCTCTCTGTAATAACAGCAATATATACTGTAAGTCTGTTGCCCTATTGTTTGTCTGTTGCTAGGTAACCCACTTCAAGGGTATTGGGCCATATCGCAAAAAATATATATTCATCCTGGATCCAGACGATGATCTGGATCACCCCCAAAATCTAATCACTTGTTTCTTGTCTCCTTTCGGATATTTCTGGAAAATCTCATTACAATCTGTCCATAACTTTTTGAGTTATGTCACGCAGAAACAGACAGACAAACAAACCCTGGTGATTACATTAACCTCCTTGGCAGAGGTAACAAAATACAAAATGTGCGCATTTCTATAAATCTATCAGCAGGTGGCAGTGTACACCTGATTACACATGGCTCTAGAGGTTGAGAATTCAGGTGTAGTTTTCTGTCTAAAATGGCTAATATTTTTTCCCCAAAGATGAGACCACACTTCCCATCCAACTGAAAATTTGTGCCAAATTTAAAAAAAATCCTCAAGGTACTCCTGAGGTATCAAATAACAATGGACAGACACGAAGTCACAGTGACCACATTGTATGACCTTTGACCCCCAAAATACATTCAGTTCATTCTCCTCTCCAAAAAAATCTGCGTGCTACATTTGAATAAGTTCCGTAAAGACATCTCTGAGATATCATGCTTATAGAATGAACAGATGAGAGGTCACAGTAACCTTGACCCTTGACCACCAAAACCACTTCCGCTCACCCTTGAGTTACACTGAAGATATTAACAATCAGGGATGTTAAAATCATTTTAGTTCAGGTTCCACATACAGACCCATATGATCTAAAGTGGATCAAACCAGTACAATAATAACATAAATAACCTTAAAATAATGACAACTCCAGATTTTTCTGTTGTTTTAGTGTAAAAAAGTAAAATTACATGAAAATGTTTACAAGTCCAATCAATTCTTTCACAAAAAATGTGAATAACCTGAACACATATGAACAACCTGAAATTTGTTAAGAAAAATAAGTGCAATTTTAACAATATTATTTCTGCTACTAAATGTTTTGTGTATTTGTAAATCTGTGATCTGTAAGTTGTAATGCACATGTGTAAATAATAATAATATTGCTAAAATTGGACTTATTTTTCGTAACAAATCTCAGATTGTTCGGGTTATTCACATATTTGGAGCTGCAAATATTTTGATAATGTAACTTTTTATTTTGTAGATAAAAGTTTGGATTTGACATTATTTACAGATTGTTATGTTATTTTACTGGTCTGGTCCACATTAGATCATATGTGGCTTGGAGGTTTCTGTTTTCCGAGGACTGTTTCTGTTATTGTTTTTGTGATATTAGTGGACGTTCAGGATGGACGACTCACAGGCCAGTGTTGTCCTCTGGGATAGGCTCCACCCACAGCGTTGCCAAGGGGAACACGTGGTGAGTAGAGAACTGGAGGACATGAGGAAAGAAGGGAGAGAAAAACAGCAGACAGATGAGGAAGGACACAGAAGGACAGAAAGGAGGAAAACCTGTCATTTCCAATTACAAATCAGAGGCACCAACACAGATCTGAGACCTGATCGCTATAAGTATGTCCATACTATGGCTGAAATACTCAACTACTACTAAATATACAACCAACACAAACTAATCTATCAGTTCTATTAATGGGCCCTCCCTGCATAAACTAAATAATACTGTTTTGTCATTGAGAATGTTCTCCTGTGCCGTTATTGTTGCATTGGTCATTGTTTTTGTAGTGTTGATGCACATGTTTATTTCATGTTTCTCTCATGTATTGTTTCTATTTGGGCCAGTGTTAATATTGCCAATTGAAAAAAGAAAAAATTCTCCACCATTTTTAGTCTTTTCAACTGAAGTATATATAAACAAGGCTTTACAATACAATAACAAACTTAAACTACACTGTAGGAAAATGCCTTTTGTTTTCCTCTCTGTCAGTTTGTTTCATACATAAGCCTAGTTTTTGGGCTGAACGTGAAATCTCTCTTCCAGTGTTTAAGCCGTGCCAGTTTTACACAAGCAGATGGCTGTCGATATCTGGCATCATGGATGTGAGAATTGGGGGGAGTGCCAGAGTTCCATTTGGGACAGAATAACATACCACATTTCTTCAAATACTGTCCAGGGCCTGTATTTATCTCAGCTGCAGAAGGAACCGGGTCTGTTTTACAGGAGTCTTGCATTGGAGTAAGAGCTTAATGCCAGATTTCCTCTGTTTAATAAGTAGGAATTGTCTTATGTAGTATAAATCTAATTCTGACCTGCTCACATTTCCTACAAATGCAACACTATCCATTGGTCATCACAGCCTTCATTGAGTCAACATTGTCTTTTGGTTATAGTTGTAAGTTTAGAAAGAATAAATTTCCACTGGAAGTAATACACACACCTGCAGTGGCTGAAATCAGACAGTAAGAATTAAGATCAGTGATCTAGAATAGTAAAGAGTTGAAAATAATTGGATTAAATTCTTGAGCACATTGAAGTAAACCTTCGAAGTGACAGGCATCAGAAGGCAGAAGTTTATCCATTTTATTGTTTTACCTGGCCTGTATTTGAGGACCACCTGGACACCAATATCACAAACCTGATCAAGTCAGGGACTCCTGTTTTTTATGTGAGGCGATACAGTGATTCAATGTAAGACACGCTAAAACTAACAAAAAGTGAAGAAAAAAAAACTAGCAATTCTGCTTTAAGCCTAAGCTGTTAAACTGCTGCTTCAATCCACATGATTAGAAAAATCATGCATAGCTGGAGTTTCTCAGTGTTTCACTGGTGTCATAAGTGTAATCAGAGGCATCCACTGTGTAAGTAATTTGTCACATAATTTGTTGCACTGTTTGCATTTGTTATTCATGTTTAATTGAATTTCTCTGGGGGGGAAAAATATCTCTTTATGCACAC
Organism: Apogon talboti; assembly: GCA_037367365.1. Taxonomy (NCBI): domain Eukaryota; kingdom Metazoa; phylum Chordata; class Actinopteri; order Kurtiformes; family Apogonidae; genus Apogon; species Apogon talboti. Next base: position 7,897,813 of record JAPQRQ010000013.1, on the reverse strand, counting down.
ATCTACAGGGCCAGTAAAGGAAATACACATGAATACAGCAGGATAATAATAAAATAAAGGGCTTTGACTAAAGGTTGGAATTAATTCAGATGTTACTAATAATTAATAAAATGCAAGTTCAGTGGTTTTGTTGGCGTTCACAGATAAAAGAAAAAAAATAAACATATTTTAATGTCACTTTAAAAAAAAATGCAGAATCCAAAATGTTAGAAAAACAGCAGAAATGTTTAAAAGTTAAGGGTTCCAAAATGTATAAAACAGTTTGAGGGATAAATATCATATTAATTAAGCCTAAATGGAAATGAAAACAAAAAGTTAAAATGAAACAAAACCTGATGAAAAATACAAGTTCAATAGAACCTTGCTTGGTTGGAGGAAACTTGAATTGTACAAGTTTATTCCTATTAGAAATATTTTGGATTCCCCACCAAAAAACCCTGATTGAATTCCAATAAACGTTGGACAAAATGCATTGTGTTAATGGTTCATCGAGCTGGAGTCAGTCATGCAGGACAACATGTGATTCGCATGTTTACACAGAGGAAGCTGAAAACTACGCATGCATGTTCTTTCCACCCGGCTCCATCACAAGACAGCCGGGCCATACAGTGTTTTATAGTACACAACTTCACATTTGACCAGCTTTTAGACACGTCCATCCAGCCTTGACATTATTTTGAGTTTGTCAGACAATGGTAGAAGAAGAATGAGTAAAGACAGGATTCGTATGGTTACGAGTTGTGGGGACTGACATGTGCAGGGTGGACTACAGGAAGAGTGCAGACTACAAAAAATATAGAGGAGTGCATTGAAATACGGAGAGAAACACAGAAGGATACTGCTTTGGAGGAGTAAACGACAAACTGTTGACACTGCACTGTTTCAGGGGTTCAACGTGGTAAGAGTTTGAGCTTCATTCAGTGTTTGACAGCGTTTCAGCGTGACTGACGGTGAAAAACCAAGGCCACGTGCAGGTCTTGTTACAGTTTGTTCATCCTTCCGTGCAGTCTCCTTCAGGTAGAAAGCAAGCAGAGAACAGAGGAAGGGATAGGGCTGAGTATCACTGGTAAACCTCATGTACTAATGCACCCATATGCACCACACCTTTATGGCAATGTGTTCAAATATGAAATCCAACCTGACGTCTTGTTTAAGGGACATTTAGTCAGCAGGTTTTTCTGAGGGTAGAGGATGTCCTTTAATCAACAAATACAACTAATTTGGTTTTTATACAAATAAGTTGAAGGTTAAGTTGCATTATTATCACTGTAGGGAAATTCAGTCTCTGTAGTTTACCCATAATACACACACAGAGTACCTAGCATTAGCATTAGCAATATCACATAATCCACCATCCTCAGGAACCGGACTCCAGATCTTCATCAGTACCATTGTCATGGACACAGACAGGACAATTAACCTATATGCACCTGTTTTTAATACTATATGTTATGGACAGTTTTCGAGGCTCTACTTTAGTTAGAGTCTATTAGTGTAAAAAAGTTAAAGTGAACCTTTTGTTTTGGAGATGAGTGTTAGATCACTGTGATGTGGTGCTAATGTGAATTTTCTGGACTAAAACTGTCTTTTCTTCTGGAAGATGTTATAAACAGCTGTTTTCTCCGTCCTTGCTGTAACGAATGACAAAATTGTTCTCTGCAACTAATCCCACATTTCTTTCCTATATTTTTGGGAACAGAAAATTGACATAGTTTTGTGTACTGTATTCAAAGATTGATTTGTCAAGTAACATCAAATTGGCGCGGGAAATCTGTGTTTTGTTTCTTTTCTTTTCTATCATCTTAATGATTTTGGTCTTTGTTGTGTTTGAAATACAGTTTATCATCATCAACATCATCATATTTGAACCAAAAATCTAATTTAGAATTTATATTCACCTTCTTCTGATAATTGTACTTAAATTAAATCTACTATGGGGCTGGTAAAGTTTCAGATTCCTGAATTTGTTATATGCTTACATGTTTATGTTGGAGTCTGTTTTGTGAGCCAGTCGTTATATAAATAAAACATTTTTTCCCAGAACCAGAATTGTCACTTAATGTAAAGGGCTTTGGGTGCCTTGAAAAGCACTATAGAAATCTAATCCATTATTATTATTATTATTATAAATGTCTGGTGCTTTGGTTACACTGCTGTATTTATATTGACTGCATTCTTCACCACTGTCTATACCAGGATATCTGCTGGTTTGATGAAGCCAAATTTATGACTTTTTAAGAAATTTTTCAAAGCATCTTTGGTCCAATTTAAAACCTAACATTCACATAAATAACAGTCCAACAGGCCTGTTATTTCAACCAGTCTTAACCATGTTTCAATCCAGCTAACGTTACATTTCCATTTGTCCACGACTAATGTTTCTGCTACTGATGTTCAAGCTGCTAGAGCTCATACCTGACCCTTCCACCCATGAACGACTGTTGGAGGCTCCACTCATTCCCATCTCTGTTAGGATAAAATAATAAACACTCCTTACACAATTGACTCATTCTTTACACATATTTCTGAAGCAAATATGAAAATAATGTCATTTATTTTGTTTGTATAATGTTGAAGATGAATGATATTTATGGATTAATTACCAATTTTAAGGAGAATTAAAGCCGTTACAATCACATTTAAGACTTTTTAAGGATCCATGGACAGAATTTTCCTCAATAAACGGTCATGATTATTTTTAATGGAAGGGTTCCTTTCCAAAAAATATTAATACGTGTTAAAACACATTGTTAGTGAATATCTAGTATCATTTTGTGCTGAAATGTAACTCTACTCATATGGGGCTGAATGATGAGCGATGACACAGAGCCCTAAGCCCAAACACACAAGAAGAAGAAGAGGAAGAAGAAGGGGGTTGTGGGAAGGGGGGGGGGGTTCGCTGTGTTAAGTGAGCTGCTGGCTGCATACTTACGAGGTTTTTACAAGGCGCCACGCCCTGACAGCACGGAGGCAAGCACACACAAATGCTTCAAACACACCAGGTTACAGTGTCTACAATTCCAAAAGGTCAATGAGCGGCAGAGTCCAAGTGTGTGAGTGATGCTGACCTGTGCGTGGACCAGAGCGTCGTTGAACAAGATGAACCAGTTGACGGAGAACCTCCCGGCGTTCTGCAGGGTCAGTGCTTTGTTGCTGCTCTCGCAGATGAGGCGGCGCTGAGGCTTACGGAGGGAGTCCTGTCAACGAACACATCCAGTGGAAAACATGATACCTCAAAGACACCGTGTGTTTGGTTGTAACAGAGAATAGACAGTTGACATTCAGCGAGCCTACCGTCATTTTTCCGGGAAAGCTCTTCCAGAAATGAAACGTGTACTCTGCGTCTTTCCTCTTCTTCTTCAGCTGAAGAGCCAGAGCTTCAAACTTAGAGCAGCTGTCCTGAAGCCTCTGGTAGTCGCTGGAACTCTGACAACACACACATTTACATATCTTAACAATGTGATGCTTATTTTTGCTCATCTTTGTCTCATAAAGTGAGTTTTAGCTGTAGATAAATAATACTTGTTCTGTTGGATCTGCTTAGTGTTAGCTTAGCGCTGCAACGTTTGTCTCATTGGTCTGTTGTTTTATTAAATAATTCATGACATACGCTGGTCTACAAGCATCACGCAGCGTTACCATGGTAACAGATGGAAGTGTGACTGCCTCAGGTACTGGGGGGTAACTGCGCTTAAGAGGCTACTTAACAAAACCTTATGACTGACTGTGGCATGTGTTTTCCATACCACTTCAAAGCACGTGGCCAGCTTGAGCAACAGGCGTCCGTATTCATGTATATGACGTGTTGGGAGGTAGAAGAACGCCACCAAGAGGTCAGCCATGGTGGGGTTTTCCTCCGTGCACTCTGCCAGCCTCTGGAGAAGCTCGGGACTCTTTCCAAAGAAGTCTCTGCAAAGACAAGTCACACAGGTCATCACCAAAACCACCTGAGGCTGTCTCACTACTATTCCTGCAGGTGTGTTGATGCATATGTGGGTGTTTGTGTGTCCTCACAGCGATGGCTTGGTCAGAACGTGAAAACCTCCCATCACCTGGAAATGACCCACAGCACTGCAGTACCTTAGAGCACATAAAATAGTGTTTTTATACAACCAATTAGGACAAAATAAGTAACCTGCAATGTCATTCCTTGAGATACTGAGGAGTTTTTTGTTTCCATACTCATTATAAGAGTCCAGGAAGATGTCGGCGTGCTCAAGGATCAGCAGGCCGTTGACGTCTCGGCCGCGACGGAGGTTGGAAGTGAGGCTGGCTGCGTGTTGCCCCGTCAGGTGACACAGGAGGCTGAAGCGCCCGGCTAGAGACTGCAAGAGCCCGAGGACCACCTGACCGAGGGCCGAGCTCAGAGACTCTGCACAGAAAGAGTCAGTTACAGGTGGAAACATAGGGCAGTAACAATGGAGATGTCTCTCTGTTAAGTGGAATCTAACTGACACTGACTGCAAGAAAATGCACCCCAGAGTATTAAAAGTTTGCCGTTTGCCTGGAAAAGGGTCAGCTGTTGCTGTTGGTTTTGGGGGAAAATACTTCAGTATGATTGGCTGAAGGCCAAGAGTGAATGTTACAGTGTGATTGGCTGAGACTGTCTATCTACAACCTGAAGTATTCATTAACCCGCCTGTTATGTTACGGGTCAAATTGACCCGGGTTAAAGTTTGAAGATCTAGGAAAAGTAGTTAAAAGTATTTGTTTAGTATGAAACTTCTTCTGCTTGCCTTAATTAGTGTAATCAACATATAAAATGAAAATGGTTCATCTCACATATTTGCAACAAATATGGAATGGTTTACATGAGCGTATCCTATAGATGTAATCAACTTGAATGGAAACTCTGTTCATACTTTTTAGTGTGAACCCAGGGCTCTGTAAAAATATTAAAGGAAGGACACATGACAACATCTTGCCTTGTTTGTAATTATTTCTGACACTAACTCAGCACTTTTATTGCAGGACTAGAGTTCATTAGAGATTTCAAGTAATTTCTTAGAATTTTTTCGCAGCTTTCTACTTCTACACCACTATATCTTAGCAGTGAATAGTGACATTTTCAGCAGCCTTGAAGTAACTGGCAAAGTGCTACGTCTTTCATGCATTTTTCATCATGATGCAGAAAACCAGGATATCATTGTTTCTTATAAACATAAATAGCAATAAAAGCAAAATGAAGTGAATCTGATACTTGTGATGACGAAAGAAAGCAGAATAGTGACTTGACGGCGAGATTCTTTTTCTTAATATTGACATTCTAAATATACTGTATAAATGAAAGTTAAATCAACAGCTTTAGGAATGCCATAGTATCATTAATTGAAATGCAACAAATACATGAACGCAGCTGTGAAATGAATCCAAAAACATATAGAAATGTAACACACTAACAGGGACCATTGAACCATCATGAACAATGACTAATTTAGCTTTTCATACCCTAATTCACATGCTTTTATTGAACTAAGGTTTTGACCACAGAACTTCACAGTGTATATTAGAACTTTAACTGAAGTACATGATCTGAATATTGCATCTACTGCAGTCTGTCTTACCCAGCTCCAGCAGGGGGCGTATGATCTGCGTCTTCATGTTGCACAGTTTGCAGTAGAACTTCCTTTCTGCCGCGGCCAGTTCGTGGAGGCTGGCGATGAAGCCCATGACGTTTTGGTCGGAGAGCGCAACGCAACGGCGGCCACCTGCGAACACGGTGCTCACGTAACCCAACTGCAACACGAGAATGCACACGTCAAGACATTTAAACACTATCTCAGAAGTTCTATAACAACAATGAGCCCATTTACATGACCATAAAAATCCGATAATTAATTAGATTATGATGATGATTAATCAGATAATTGCAATAATTATAATGCACTTCAGAAATGTGATAAAAGAAGAACCCTGATTTAGACTTTAAAATACTAACAAGGACCATTAAACCACACTGAACAATGACCCTAATTCACAAGCTTTTATTCTGAAATAGTTTTTGGTTTTGTTGAGACCTTATTAAAAATTGTTGGTTTAAGTTTTGTTTTAGTTCAAAGTGCATATGTAGTTTTAGTTTTATATAGCTGAAATTAATTTCTGCTAGTTTCGATGAGTTTCAGGTCTAGCTTCGTAATGACAGTAGACCCAAACTTCCTGTTATTGTCTTCCACTCAAGTTGTGACTACATTTTTTTTTTTTAAATTTTACATGTGTACAGATGTAAAGGAACAAAATAAATCAGATTAACCTGTATACATGCATGGAGACATTGGAATATTGGGGAGAAATCCAGCTGTGTTAATCTGATTTCTTATAGTCAGATTACTTTCATTATCAGATAAAGCACTATACATATTCTAAATAATCTAAACCATGAAATAAAATAATAAATTCATAAAATATAAATAAAGCATTGTAAAGATTGTACTATTTACATGATCATTTGAATAATCTGATAACTGCAGAAATCAGATAATGATCTGATTTTTAGTGTGCATGTAAACGGGCTTAATAATGTATTAAACAGTGTTGTCCTTACGTTCATGCAGAATGGGAGCAGAACAGGCTGCTGGGTGTAACCTCCAACCTGCTCCTCCTCTTCACCCTCTTTCTCGTCCTGCTTCTTCTCCTCTGCGCCCTCCTTCACCTGCTGCCCGCTATAGTAAATGATGGGCTGGATGCAGTCTCCGTCGGCCAATAGGAGTGTGTGCCTGTCTCCGGCGCTCACATCCCACACCCGGATCCCGTCAGAGAGCTAGAACACACAGAAGAGAATCAGCGTTAGGTCAAACATCAGCATTTGTGAGAGCATGTCGAGGTATTTGGAGCAGTGGTTTTCTCACTTTGGCAAGTCGTGGGACGGTGCTTGGCGTCTCCATATGTCCGAGCTGACCGGAGCTGTTACTACCCCATGAGTACACCTGTAAAAACACAATCATACACCTATTCAGATAGCCACAAACTTTCAAAGGTGAAAAATGTGGGTTGAGAATGTTTTATAACCTGTTAAACCCTGGGCAATTTGTTTCTAGTGGGAATCATTTCAATGTAACACAAAACAATAGGTTAACCAATTGCAGAAGGTTCATTCATTTAAACCAAGTTATGATCTGAAAATAGCAAAGGTAGGATAACATTCATAATCATATCTTAATAATGTGACCTTCATTTTTGCTCTTCTTTGTTTCGTTCAGTGAGTTTTATCGATAGAGAAATATTACTTGTACTGTTGGATCTCTTTAGTGTTAGCTTAGCGCAAAGTTTGTCTCATTGGTCTGTTGTTTTATTAAATTATTCATGACACACACTGGTCTCAAACATCAAGCACTTAAATGGTCAAATATCTAAACCAAGCAATAGCCTGATTGTTTTCTGTTGCTTGATAATTGGTTTTGTTAAGCTTTTAGCTAATGTTCTGGTTACGTGGATGTATAGAATGTGTATATTCAGGGTTGGTACACATTTTTTAAAGTCAAATTCAAGCACTTTTCAAGCACTTTTAAAGGGTCATTTTCATTTTTTTCCAGCACAACACCTTACCACTGGGGTAAAACACATATCTAAAGGAATACACATACTCATGATTGTTTTTTTCATCATGATGTAAATTGTATTATGATATAAACATCTAAAATTGTGTTTCATAATAGCAAAAGTTTAGAAATTAAAGGAGAACGTAAAGTTTTATCCAAAAAAAAGGAAAGCCCTTTGGCGTTATTCAGGCACACTTGCACCAAGACATAGATTAAGATAAAAATGTACCTGGAGTCGACCTGAGAACACCCACTAATGTTCTTTTTTGACATTAAGTTTTATTTTTCAAAATGTATCACCTCTCTGTAAGTAGCTTTGGCTTGGCATCTAACCTGGCAGAGTTATTATTAAAAATAAATAAATCACATCACAGTTATAAATTGCTACACTTTCAAGCACTTAAACTAAAATTCAAGCACTTTTCAGACCTTGAAAACACAACATTGAAATTCAAGTATTTTCAAGGATTTCAAGCAACCGTACGAACCCTGTATACTGTATTGCTATAAGCATTGCGTAGCGTTACCATGGCAACACAGATAGGGGCACTGGGTTTAAGAGGCTACAGTGTAAATCAAATTAAAAAGGTGACTGACTTGAGACTGGGCGGTCAGAGCGAGGGAATGGTGAGCGCCCACCGCCACTCGCACCACCTCCTTATTGGTCAGACTCTTGATGCACAGCGGCTGTAACCTGTACATGAACGACAATGTGATCATAGAAAATTATCACAAATGTGTGTAAAGCAGGGTTGGACAATATGACAGTATACGTTAATACAGTATGCAAGTGCCAAGAATGACCAAACCAAGTCCAGCTGAGCTGAGCTGATGACAGCGTGCATACCTGGCCATGTTGTCTCCGTGGCCCAGCTGCCCGTGCTCTCCGTGACCCCAGCTCCACACCTCTGTCTGGAGGGTGGGCAGAACCTCCTGGGCCTCGTGGGCAGCCCCTCCTAATGGGGTGAGGGCGACGGCACGCATCCTGGGACGACCGGCCTTCCTCAGCAGCCGAGGGGACACTGGAGGGAGGGCCAGAGAAGGAAACATTACTTACGGCCTTATTTTTTTTCACTAACTACTGACATGAAACAACAAGGGATATTTAACTGTTGGTACTGTTTCATCTGCACAAGTTAGTGAAACTTTGTCAAAACAAGCAAAAGGAGGGAAAGAACATGGACTGGAAAGTGACAGAAGTTCAAGGTTCAGCGCAACAGATCAATACATGTTATCAAATGACAGCAGACACAGTTTACACGGTCATGTCACACACATAGTGTCAATACAGCAACACACACAAAATGACAGGAAGCAAACACTGACATGACACAGGACTAAGGATCTTCACGGATATTTGATTAGTCAAAACAGTACACAGTTGACGTCGAGGTGGTACGTCATAGAGAAGCAGAACTAATGTTTACAGCACTGTTTCTGCCCAAGTGGGGCATATGTGAAGCAATGTCTGGTAAGTAAATAAGTAAATAAACAAATAAATAAATAAATAAAATTTGGGTTTTTTTCCATTTCTCTGAAGAACATTTTTTTAACATCATTTTTTTATTATAATAATGTGTTTGTTCACCCATTCTGCTTTAAATTGTTTTACGGTTCACTGTAAATAATAACAATTGTGTGAAACTGTACTAAATGAAACCAGATGTTATTGAGTACTTACTGTATTGTAAAAACTATTTTCTGGAAATTGCAGGCATACTGCGTTTCTTATTCTGAAATGCACTTTCATGGAGTTTCATGATGTTTCCCATTTGGTGAAAACTTTGGCTGTCTCATGGTTTAAATGTGTGAATGTTTTTTTGGGGGGGTTTTTTTTCTGGATCAAGATTGATTGCTGAATCTCCTCATATGAGTCACAGGAGGTCAGTTCAAACACAAATGATGAAACCCACAGCAAATGGTATTGGGCTTATCTGCTGAGAAACGGCAGATCTGACGATACAAGGAGGAAAAGTCCATCCATCTCCTCATTATATACATACACTTCTTCCTGCTTGGAGCCACAGAGAAGCCATGACTCTGTATTTTGCTGTCTTTGTACCCAAAACTATCCACAATAGAATTATGACTTTAAAAGGGCTGACCGCGACAGTGCAGCCTTTCTTGCTGTGACACTGGAGACAGATTAACAAAGCTGGAGGCTAAGCATCCATGTGCATTCCTCTGAGCATTCCTCTGTGTTTTTAATCTCTCAAAGGCACCCATTCAGTTTGAATGACCTTGCATAAAACATAAGCGCAACGTAGAACAAAAAGCTTTAAGTCAGTTCACACTTTGCTGTTTCAAGTAAGTGGGATCCATTGTTTAAAAAATGAAAGACGCTGTCAAAGCTGCTCTGCTTTGTAGAGACAGTTCCTCTGCTATGATTTGCTTTATTCTCTGTTTCAGATCAAGTCATAGAACTGGAATCACATCCAGTAACAAGTATTTTGTTCTACTGCGTGCCCTGCTTAATGCACACAACATATACTGTATATTCCAAGGTTATCTATGTCAACACCTTTTGGACATTCATGTTACCTCAAAATAATATCTTTTTTCACCTCACAGAGCATAAGTTATTGGTAATATACTTATCAGATGAATAAAATGAACTACACATCACTTACGGGTGAAAATTGTGGATTGAATGTCAGCCTATATATATGAAAATGTAACCATAATCCAGCCGTTGTTTTCTGCACATCTGGGTCCAGGTCTCAGAAAATCTCAGACTTCAGTCTCCCCAGCCACCTCTCCTTCACGGGTGTTCACAGGCCAGCTGAGTGATCTAATCCCTCCAGCGTGTCCTGGGTCAGCCCTGTGGTCTTCTTGAGGTTGGACATACCAAAGACTTCCATACCAGATGCAGAAACCACCTCTGTATTCAAAATGTCAGAACAATCCGAACCAAATTTGCAATTCACTAACTCACTGCTAGCAACAGTACGGAACAACCTGCCAATCTTTGGTCTCAATCCACATCAAATTCAAACATAGTTCACTTCCTTTATAGAGTCAAAACAGATAGATCAGACTTTCATACCAACTATAGGAAGACACACAGGGCTAATGATGCCACAAGACCAAAGAAGAAAAACCGAAAAACCTAGTATTGAGCCAAATTAATAACAGGATGTGGGCATATCATGCAAAGTTGGCAGTCTGAAACAAAACTATCAAAGCTAAGCAGAACTAATATGTATAAGAAAAAAAACAGCCTGGTTTCAGCCTTAATTTCAAGTGTGAAAAAACCCTGAATAAATCTCTAGTTCAACCCATCTTAAAGCCTTTATAGACAACATGACAAAAGTGCAGAGGTCCATCTACATCTATGAAATGGACCCTGAACTTCCACAGACCATCAGCTGTGACTTCCTCTTAGTCCAACAGATGACAATGAGAAATGACATGCACAATGTTAAAGATTCAACACTGAGCAAAGCACGCCATGAGGACAAGACCTAGCGTGTTCACAAACTGGATGATGAAGCCTTCAGCAAAGACAAACACACATGGAGCTGTAGATGCGCAAGGCGTACTTACGCAGCAAGGAATAGGAGGAGGATAAGAGGTGAACAGCGTATCTACCCTGTGACAGGAGTCCCGGGAGGGAGAGGCGTCTTCGCAGGCCTTCAGCCTCCTCCTCACGAATGTCGCCTGTGCTCGAGCTCTTCTTGGCCTGAACTGAGTCCTCCTGGCGGACACGCTCTGTGGTGTTATCGCCCACGGCGGTCGGGACGGTCCCCGTGAGCCCGGCGGGTACTCCAGACTTTGACAACCCCGAGGGCAGGTAGAAGTTCATCATTTTTTTGAGCGATAAGGCCTCATAGGTGGAGGCGACTCGCTCTCCTACTGCAGAGGCACATGAAGCCACCAGGTTGTTGAGAGTGGAGCTGGAGCTGCTGGAAGGGGACGTGGACAACGGCACCGAGTCTGCAGAGGACTACAAGAAAAACACAGATCAGACAAAAAAGGCTGGAAAGAGAGATTACAGTGGTGGACTGACACAAGTAGTTTATATATCAGACCATACGGATTTTATTTTTACACACGTTACATTATGAGCTGTTGAAAGATAAAACCTAAATGTCCAAATAAATGCTCTGAATTAAAACCATCTAAGAATTTTGTATGAAAAGTGTAATTTGTAGACTAACACTGTCTATTCTTTCTATTAAACCACTTATTGTTTTTGGCCCTAATTTGCCATTTTTTAAGTTTACGTGTCCAAAATACGTATTTATGTTTTTCTGGTTAAAACAAGGTTATTTTCACGTGTAATAAAACTAAACTAAAAACTTTAACAACTAAAAAATTGTAACTTTACATTTTAAATTGAATATGGTCAGGGAAATGCAAGAAAAATAAAACACATTTTACTGGATGATTTGTCATTTTTCAGCACTTTTGTTAACCCTTTCCTACATGACATTACTGCAGTGGACAGTTATTCAATCTTCAATGAAAGCTACATTATTTGCAGTGTTGACTCCAACTCTTAATTGTGTTTTTACTAATATTTGTTAGGCTCACTTTACTGTAAATGCTGTTTTCCCCACTGTGGAATAAATAAAGTCTAATCTTATCCTAATATATTGTTTAATGAATCTAAAACAAGGGATTACAAAGAAATTCTCCAATAAGCTACAGTTTAAGGAATAGTTCATTTTAATCTTTATGGTTTTGACCATTTTATTTTGACATTCACCACAATGGACAGTTGCATTTGACACTGAAATTGTAGGTTTTCTTTAAGCAGTGATATGTTTAATGGATGTGTTTGTCCTTAAAAAATGAATACCATTACATGCTAAACTGTTGATGCATGGAATCAACTACAATGAATAAATGTGTATTATGCTAAAGAAATAAAATATTTTAAAAATCCAAGGGGATATGTTGTATGTCAAAAATACCACTACTTTATTAACTATTCATGCATGAGAGGGTTGATGGATTTAAACTCAAATAGTGTTAACCCTTTCTGAACACAGTAGAGTTAAGAATATATTTATTTTTATTGTATACGACAATAAAGTCCCCATAAGATGCTGTTGTTACCAGTAGAGTGTGCAGTCCTCCCTTAGCCATCTGCTCTGCTTGCGTGTGGTCTGACAGTTTCTTCAGGTAGTCTTTGACAGCCTGTTCATCTGGATACGGTGAACTCTTGGCCCCGGCCGGAGCACCGTTATGTCCCTTTGTTTGAGCTGTGGGCTCCGAGTCTGACACATGAAGCACTCCATTGGGTACAGCTGTGTCACCTTTCTCCAAGTCCTTAGACAGAGCAGCAACTTGAGCGGGTGTTGCTGGCACTACACTGGAGGTGGAGGTGTATGAGGGGAGGACCGGCTCAGACGGGGATGTTTTTAGTCCTTGGGTGGGGGCAGGAGCCTCCAGTTTGGCTTCGTCCTCAGTGAGTTCAACGCCAAGGGGGCAGTAGTGACTGTCAGAGATGATGACATGGTCCTCTTTGTCTGTCATGGTGTATAGCAGTTGGTGACAATGACCGCATTTGTCTGCAGGGGGGCGCTGGACGTCATTCGGGCCGAGGCAGCGCACCAGAGCCAGGCTGTGTGAAGCCCCACAGGCCACCTGGAGCACATACCGCCCGGCTAAATGTTCCACCTTCTGAGGTTTCCACACCGGAAACACTGCAGCGCTCAGTCCCAGCTGGTAGCCGCTGCCCCACGCCCACACCTCCCTCTGCACTGACAGAGCCAGGGTGTGCTGGCCGCCGCAGGACAGCTCCAGCACCGGTACAGTCTGTGGGGGGCTGCTGTTGGAGTCCAGCAGAGCCACGGGGGTCGGGTTGGGGACGATGTTCAAGCCAGACAGACCGCATTGGCCTGCGCCATTGTCCCCCCACATGTGGACGCCGCCATCCTCAGTCACGGCCCCGCAGTGGAAACTTCCGGCTGCCACGGCAACCACACGCTGGCCACTGAGCGCGTTCTCTAACATGGGTTTCACCTGTTCCAGGATGGGACTCTGTTTCCATGGCAACTCTCCAAAGCTGTACACCTGTCCTCCTAAAGGGAGGGTCCAGAACAGAAAGACCATTTCAGAAGAGGAACATAGCAGTGACAATGTTAATCACTGCCATTGATAAATTGACTTAAGGAAGGAAGTTTAATTCATAAACCAAATTTCAGACTGAGGTAATTTACAATTAAAAGTAAAAAAAAGTGTAAAACAAAATCAAAGTTAAACAATTTCAAGTAAAGGAGTAAAGATTTTTTTGTTTAGTATGAAAAGTCTCTAGAGAAAGCAATAGTCTCAGTTTTATGAATTAGGCATTTTTATGTATTTATTTAACCTTTATTTTACCAGGTAGGTCAATTGAGAACCAGTTCTCATTTATAATGACGACATGGCCAAGAGGCAGCATAGTAGACAGATAAAACAGAAAAAAAAACCAAAGAAACAAGTTACAAAGTCACATAACAAGCCTTAATAGTGCTATTTTTCACAATTGTTAGAAAAAAAAACTTCAGTAATTGTCCATGTTTGATACACTACTAAGTTCCACTTCAGAACAACCCTTGTACCTTCAACCAGCAGGACTCCATGATGTGTTCCCAGTGCGACCTGCAGGACAGGCCGGGGAAGAAGCAGCCTCTCTGGGGTGACGCTGCAGGAGTAGCCCCTCCACGTGTGGAGCAGACCTCGCTCTCCGCCGCCATTGTCCCCAGAGCTGAAAAACAAGGATATTTGACTTGAATGATCCATTTATTAATTCATTCTTTTAGATACTTACTTCTTTGACTTATGTAACCAGTTCAGCTGAATTACTTTCTACTAAAATCAAAAATGGTTCATTTCAAGCACTGTCATATTGACCAGTTCATCATCTTTTAACTGTAAGGAAGCATCCCTATTATGCCTGCCCTTAAAAACCTACTACCAATCTACTTTTGATTTCTTTATAACAGCTACAGTGGTTTCATTTTCTAACTGTAGTTCCCTAGTGGAAAAAGTTATTACTGCCTGGACTATTGGCTCAGTGTTTTCTTGTATAAACCAGTGTAAAATTTAAAAGGCATAAAATGTGCTGGAGGACTCAACTCAAAAGGAGCCGAGGGATGACTGAGAATAACCAGTTTCATGGTAACACAATGTTCTTCATTCAGTAGTGCCAGATAAGGAACACGCCTATCTATATATTAAAAGCAAAGTGGCCTCTGTGTGCGTGTGTGTCTCGGGCATCACACAAAATCCGGAAAGAGCTGACTGCTGCAATTTGGCATACTTGTGTAGCAAAAATGGCAACTTGATAGAACCAATATTTTTGGGAGATATTAGTAATTTTGGAATACAATACCCTTACAATCACGTTGCTATGGCCAGAATACTTTGGCGGTGACTGCTGATCAAACGTGCTAGTATGTTTAAAGAACAGAACTAAACCATTTTTAACACTACTTTAGTTCCAAAGAACAGAGAGATTGGAGATTAGTAGGTGTGGGTGGCTGACAAAGTAGCAGCAGGTCTTCAACATTCACTTCTCCCTCCTCCATCTGAACAACAGTTGTTTTGTGGACGAGTGCAGAAGTGAGCACAACTCCATCCGTAGGCGAT
Organism: Apogon talboti; assembly: GCA_037367365.1. NCBI lineage: Eukaryota > Metazoa > Chordata > Actinopteri > Kurtiformes > Apogonidae > Apogon > Apogon talboti. The sequence goes on along the minus strand of JAPQRQ010000013.1, from coordinate 7,882,697 downwards.
GTCACATGGTGATCACATCCAGCCAGCCATGTGCAAAAGCAACACTTGATCAGAACAATCCTCTGTAGAAGGAGAGCAGGGACCTACCTCTTCCTCTGGGTTTCCATCTGAGGGGGGGTTCTCTTAGTCCTTCATCACCATGTCCAAGTCCGTGCTGATGCTGCTGCTGTCGCCGCTTAAGGCAAACCTGCAGTGCAAACAAAAACACTTTTCGCTGAAAGCTGCCAAATACTCCTGACTCACAGAGCAAATAGTCATGGAGATTAAGCTAACGTCTATTTAGCACGCCATTAACAGCAGTTAAAGGGGAAAACCTGTTCGGAAGCCCCTACAACACCACGCCAACTGAGTGTGGAGTGTCAAAATGAAAGCAGCTATGGTTTCATTTTCGTGTTCTTGAATTTAAATTCCCGCCAGGTAACAAACTCAGTCCCATGCAGAGTATGATACCTCTGACCGGTGTTTCTATGTACCAATACGTTAGCATTAATGTTGCTAGCTAAGATTAGCTAATCAATCCAGCTACCTAGCCAAACCGCTAGCCCTTACTACAGGTGTCCCTTTAATATCTTACCACATTTTCTGCAGTAAAAACATATCTTACCAGTTGGCTCCTGTTGCCACTCCTTCAAGTACACTGTCAAACGCATAAACAGTACATAACTGCGCTTGTTAAGTTGATAGCAGCAAAACAGCGCTGTTTGGTTGCTGACTGTTCATGGCAATGTTGACACAGAGGCGCCGCTAAACCCAAAGATCGTCTACAAATTAAGAAGGCTCGTCCTGCGGTAATTTTGTGACAATTCTGCATGCCTAGTCACACATGAATAAATATTTACGGTGTATAATGCTAGAATTGCCGTCATATGAAACTCTATATGCACTCTTACTTGTTTTACTCTGCCATATTGTGAATAAATTATCATCGTTCAGGTTCATGCTTGTCTGCGATACGGTAGGTTGAAGTTGTTGAGAGTGAGTGCTCTGTCGTTGTTCGTTCTCTCGGTGGTAGCTCAGCTGCTGCTGCTGCTGTTGTGACAGATTGGACGGAATCCGGCAAGGGTCAAACAGACAAAGCGCGAAACGTTGGTTGATAAATAGAATTTAAAACTTATGCAATAATTACTGTTATTGTATTATTGACGGTTTCACAGCAAGAACAGATAACACAAAACAAAAGCTGTGAGACTGACACAAGTGTTGTTTTTTTCAAAATTTACTACCTAAATGTAAAAAAATATCACGTTTCTTAGATACACTGAAGAACAATTAGAGGCATTGGTTTCAAAGACTTTTAATGCCAATGAATCTGCCATTTACAGACATGTGAATTGATGTAAAATGTCCCCATCTAATGAACCAATAAATCAAATTCCCAAAACTTTTGGCCTCAAAAGTAGAAGAGGCAAAGAGATGACAAAGACATAAAAGACAGAAATAGATGAAAATGTTGTGAAACATTCAACAAGACGAAACAGATGTACAATATTTACACTTCTGATGCTGAAAACTGATTTGTACAATAGAGTGATGTTAATATTCCTTGTTTTGAATCTATTGTTTTATTGTATTTAAAGTAGTCACAATTCATTCACGTCCTGTTGTTTTCTGCCTTTTTCACAACAGAGTGTAGACACATCAGTGTCTACACTCTGTTGTTGGATCTTGTCAGTGGTGGACTAAGTCTTTATTTAATAAACTGTTCTGCTGTCTGCAAATGTCAGATTTGTGCCTGGGTCCTTCCCTCTTTGCAAACTCTAGACATTAGACTGATTTAATAACATTCACACTATACTGTATTAATAACCATGAGGTTCAGCTCACTGCAGACAAAGAGCTATTAAATATGTCCTTCAAAGGATGACTTCAGACTTTTATACTTTGAGGACATTTCAGAGCCTGGACTTTTTCTGTACTTCTACTTTAACTTCATGCTGCTGTTTACTTGAGTATCTGTATCGCTACTGGGGGAAAACTGTGTGGACTTTTACCATTTCTTACTATAGACAGCTACAGTTGTTCTGGATTTGCATCATAAGAAAAACAATTTACTGACAGTCTGTTATATGCATCATAATGTTTTTAATTTAAGCGTGTATGCTTGTGTTTGTATGAAAAGAATAATTGCAGAAAATTAGTACATTAAAAAACTTCTGTTGTTTATCCTTCAGTTGTTAAACTTGTAATTTAATCTGTAACTTGAGGCTTCAATTTTCAACATGTATAAGGTTTAAAAGTGAATAGAAAGGCAGATGTTAAGAATTAACATTAAGTCATGATTATTAAACAGTGCATGAGACTTAAGCAGAATTCAGAGATTTTTACCTGATTTGCATTTTTTAAAATTTTTTTCTTTCATTAGCTTGATTTACCCTCAATGACGCATCCCAAGCTCTGATAAGGGGCCCTGAATAGATCCTAATGTGGCCCCCATGCAAATGCATGTGTCCTTTCAAAGTCAGCAGCAGTTCCCAGTCGTCAAACTTGCATGATTTAAGTCCCAGCTCCAGCTCTTCCAGTTCTCCTTTTTTTTTCTGATGGTGTCCTTTCCAGTCAGCGAGTGAGCGGCGGAAAATCAGCACTTTAATCCGCTGATTCAAGCACTTTGCATGTGGCGTGTGGAACTTCCTAATGATGTATTCACACCTCAGAAACTACTTTATTGAACATGGAGACAGGGCAGTATATCTGATTGAAGCAGAGACTGTTCACCTTGGTGGAGGAGGCATTCATGTGAACAGCTTTGAAATTTTGTCAACCTCCAAAATATTCCAGACCTCTGTATGACGTGAAGTATTGTGTCAGTTTCAGCACCATGGACAGCTGCAGCCTGGACTCTATGGAAAAGAACATATGAACATGAAAATCTAAGTTATTGAGCCTTTAAGACTTTTATGCTGTATTGAAGATTATCTTGGGAATTATACATACTTAAGCTTGATTAAAATGTATTAAATATTGTTTTCTAAAGTATTATACTCAAAGACAATTACCTTAACACACAGACATGATTGCAGGTTATGTATGTTAGAAAAATAGTATTGTCACATTTCAATCCTCTTCAAGGGTTCAACTTTAAATGCAGATTATTTTACTTGCCTAACCCATAAAGATCCAAACATTCACCTTTGGCCCAAACCATCCTCTGATGCAAAATGTGTAATACCTGTTGATCCACTAATCCTATAATACATGTAAATAATTGGTATAAAATGCAGTTTGTCATCTTTTCATGGTCATCAGATATGACCAATTTGGACGTTCAGAGGCTCCATAGTGAACGTGGAAACACTGTCATCTTCTACAACATTGATTCACCAGTAAAACCCATGGGGTTTGATAAATGACAGTGGATGACACACTTGGTTTATGTTCAGTTAATGATATATTTGCTGAAAAAGTCACTTTTACTTGAGATTTCACTGTTTCTGATATAATAACCTTTGCATTTACTCTAAGCTTTTATGAACATCTACATAATCAGTGAATTAAATATAGAAAAATGCCAGATTTTTACTGAAGAAACTCAAAATAAAGATAATAATATTACAATAAATGGTGATAAATCACTTAAGAAAGGGTAAATATAGAGAAAAATTCATTTGCGAACTGTCACAAAAGTAGCACTGGATCTTTATGGGTTAAATGTGGTTTAAATTAAAGATATATTAATAAAAATAGGAGACAGTTTAATGGAAAAAGGGGGTAAACATCAAGAAATGAAAAAAAAAAAAAAATTCAGACATGGGATTCGGCCATGGATTAAGAGTTGAAGTTCTGATGGTCCCAGAATTTGTGGCTACACTCCTCCTGCAAAATGTAACATAACTTATTAAACATTTACATCGGTCTGAAAGTCTGGAACCTAACTTCAATGGACCTGCTGCTTCAACATGCAAATGATGAAGCATTAAGAAGAGTCATTACATAAAATGTGAACATGTAGAGTTGAACATCTCCAGTCATTAGACATGAGGCTCCGAATCCAGATGCGCATGCGCTCATCTGGACTCCTCACGCATGTCCGATCTTTTTCTAGATGGGCGCAAAAAAGTAGTTGACGGTACTAGGAACCATCTCTAGAATCCGGATCCCGGTGCATAATGGGAGTTGGAGTCTGCGCTTTGTCTTTTTTTTTTTCCAGCTCTTTGGAGACGCTGAGAAGATGAACAGAGGGAGAATGAACGGCTCTGAGGCAGACTCACCTTTACGCACACGGAATCCGCTCGAACCCAGTAAATAAATAAATGAAAAAAAAAACTCACAACAATGGAGCGACCACCAGATGCGTCTCCGGGTACTGGTTCCGCTCTTTTATGCTGGATCCTCATCAACTCCGGTAAGAAGCGACTCGGATACGTGATGACTTTATCAAAAATGTTACCAAAAGATGAGTAAAATATGGAACAATTATATAACAATCACATATTTTACCCTCTGAAAGTAAGTTTCATATACTGAAAATGTTAAAATAATTTAAACGATTGAGGCTTTCTTAGATTTGGAGGATAAATGTTTAATATTGTGCCCTGAGAAACTCCCCTAAATGTCAGATTTAATCAAAAGGATGAGTCACTTCATCCTGAATGTGGTCATTTGAGGACTAAATTAAACCCAAATAAGTATTTCATAAGGAGTCAAACTGACTTGAGCGTCTTATAAAGTGAGATGGACGATGAATTGGCTTCCATGTATTTATTTAACTGAGTTTTAAAGTTAAAATCATGCACCTTTGTATTTTTCTGCAGGGAATATGCTTGAGGTTTTATCAATGCACCTTTACACACAGCAATAATGAACTGGCTGGCGACAAACATATTAAATTAGAATGCAATTTTAGGCTTAAAAAGTAAATTTTAACAAGAAGGGAGTATGGGATCAAATGCATGGGGACTTAATAGCGTTCTATACCAATCACAGCAGTGACATCTGTAATAATGGGCTTTTCTGCATTTCAATGACACAATAAGGAGATGTGTAATCCCACAATATGTGATCTTCTCCCCCACTGACAACCTCTTACCTGAAACATCATTTTGTTGATTATAAATAGCAAATATAATCACAAAACCTGGCGCTACACACAGACTTTCTGCTCTTGGCTTGCTGTTTTTTTTTGGTTGTTTTTTTTTTTTTTTTTTTGCACAGGCTAATCCTAAATTGCTTGCTGGTGATGCCAGATTGCTGATGCCAGAGTTCAAAGCCAGAGTTGTGTGCACTGTGAGAGGAGCAGAATTACATGTGTTTAATTATTGCAGAAAGGACACAGAGAAAAGAGTAAACCAGTCCTTTAAATCCTGTTAAAGGTTATCCGTTTTTCAGGTAAACAAGCAAATTAGGGGGCAACAGACTGAAAATTATAATAAAAAAAAAAAAAATCAAATAGACCTTTTGTAGAAAGTAGCACTTCGTCTACATTATAAATGTTAATAAATGATTCACCAATTCTACATACAGTAGGTGCCTATGATAGTGTCTTAAATGCTTCAAAAGAAAAAGTTTGATTATTCCTCTTCCATAACAACTCAAAATATGTGAAAATTTAATATTTTCTGTCACCCTTCAAATAGTAGGTGGAAACACAGACTGTTTACGAAAACCCTTTGAAACCTTGAGTTTGAGTTTTATTTTTTGGAAACGGAAATGCCCTTAAGCTTTAAAGTAATTTAAGGTGAATTAGATATAAATTCACTCCCCGTGCTTTTGTCTTATTCTGTATATTTGTATAGCATTTACATCTGCATATTTTATACCCATAGTGTAAATATTATTACTGTACTTCCAACATTTGCTGATATTGCACATCTGGTTTGATTGTAAATTGCATTTTGTTGCAGTGTACTTGTACATGTGTAATGACAATAAATTGAACCTGAATCTGGATCTAAAATGGGGTATTAGCTTTTTGAGATGAAACCATTTATGCACCAGGCTGTAAACATGTTTATTTTTGCTGCAAAATTGGACGTAGAGGTTTATGGGAGCTGCTTTTCAGAGCCAGCCTCAAGTGGACATTTGAGGAACTGCAGGTTTTGTTACTTGGACATGGGTTTAATTTTTCATCTTCTCTCTCCTTTGTGTCAGTTCTGGCCGATGACAGGACTCGGGTCCACACTGAGGACGAGCTCTTCAGGAGTTTATTTGAAGGATACAGCAAATGGTCGAGGCCGGCGCGCAACATCACCGACGTGGTCATCGTCAAGTTTGGACTCTCCATCGCACAGCTGATAGAAGTGGTGAGAACAGAACATGTCACACACATCCTTCCTCACACTGTTGCGAAAAAAAAAAGTTTATCAGATGTCATAGAACATAGTTTACCACCACCAGAGTGTGACTGTGAGAGTGAATGAATAATGGATCCATTGTACGCGCTTTGAGTATGCGTTAATAGAAAAGCGCAATATAAATCTAATCCATTATTATTATTATTACTCACAGAGTGTTGTGAATTTATACTTCCAAAACAGGACGAGAAAAACCAGATGATGACGACAAACGTGTGGCTGAAACAGGTAAGAAAAGCTGATCCTGGTGTTGCTGATGTGGTGATTAATCAGCTAAAAATATTCATGTGAACACACCAGATTAGATTAACCCTTTCATGCATGAATTCCTACTAAACTAATAGTATTTTTGCCATATTTTTTTACTATTTTATGTCTTTAGCATAATAAACATCATTCCATTGTAGTGGATTCCATCATGTATCAACAGTTTAACATGTAATGGTATTGACTTTTTAAGGATAAACACATTTAACATCACTGCTTTAAGAAAACCTACCGTTTTAGTGTAAAATATAACTGTCCATTGTGGTGAATGTCAAAACAAAATGACAAAAACCATAAGGATTAAACTGTGAACAAACTATTCCCTAATCTGTAGTTTATTGGAGAATGGCTTTGTAACCATATGGTTTTCATTAAACAATATGTTAGGATAAAATAATACTTTATTTATCCCACAGTGGGGAATTTCAAGTGTCCCAGCCGCGTTAACATTAAAGTGAGCCTAAAGATATTAGAAAATGCACAACAATTGAAAGCTGGAGTCATTACTGCAAATAATATTGCTTCAATTGAAGATTGAATAACTGTCCACTGTAGTACTGTCATACATGAAAGGGTTAAGGGGTGACCTCGGCCTTCCACTGCCCGATGGCTGATAAGAACTGTGTGTCTGATTTTTCTGGGCTTCTTAGTCAGGGAGACGACGAGTCATGTCCACACTCCAAGGCAATTGTAAAGTTTTAATGTCACAGTTAGCTTCAAGTGTTTTATACTAAGAGTTACTCATTTGTTAGCAATGGCTGACTCAATTTTTTTAAGCTAATTCTGGAACTTAAGAGGATTTTCATTAAAAAAGAGCCCAGTCCTTTTGACTTAAACACAAACCTCACACATAAACACCTATCAATTTTACATATTGAGGCATTAATGTTTTATTATTACCTGATCAGGGCCTCAATAAACCCTATTTGTCCTATGCATGTGCAGAAATCCCACTTCCTTTATAAAAGGCTCTAGGATTTAACTATGTAACTATGAAATAAAGGATGCTTTTATTTTTTATTTTCTATCAGTAAAATCAGCTACATTAGCTTGCATGAAAGAAATCCTCTATTCATTCGCATCATATATTAGAAATTCAAAGACAAACTACCAACAGCAGATGCTATTGTGAAACACATTTTGCAAATACATCTGACAGAACATGTACCGATTAGTTAGTAACAATTCAATTTGCTATAAAACAGAAAAAAAGATGGAAAACTGTGATATTGAAATCCATGGAAGCTCATTCTAATGCACCAGTTAAATGTTATTATGGATATTACATTGCATTGTGGCAGATGTTACACACTCAACCCACAGTCATATATTTAATACACTAAATTAAATATTGACATTCATAGAGAGTAAAATTTGCGATTCATTTATTATTATGCAACACATGATCAAAGCTGACCAGAGTCTTCCAGCCATTTCTTAATGTTAGTGGATGAGTGCTGTGTTCTCCACATTAAATGCCAACCTTCCTGTGTTATATATCATTTCTGTCTAGTTCTTTTTTTGCATTTAGCTTTAATGCATATGGTATTATTCCCTTTCTGCTTCTGAAGACCCTAGTATAGTTTGGAAATAGTTCTTCTTGCTGCTCCTTTTATCTATCACTGCATCGCTCTCCTCCAATATTCCGGGTCACATGGTTTTTTTTCCCACTGTAATCTCTCATTTGTGGGTCTCTGAAGAACTCATTCACTCTCTTATTTAAATTCCTTCTTCAGTTTTTTGTAACTTGTGAATATTTCCTCCTGAGTTAGTGTACTTTTACACCTCCACTGTCTGAATCCAACATCATTAATTCCCGTTTTAAGTCAAGGATTAAGAAAAGGCCACATTGAAGGTTCAGTGTGTAAGATTTTGGGGTCTTTAGGACACTCTAATTTTTGTTTCCGTAATATTAGCCATTTCTTTTGTACTGTTTATTGTCCTGTTTTATAGTTGGTGGCATCAAAGTACAAATCCTATTGGCTGAAAGATGAACACAAGGAAGAGTCTAAACTGCACCTTCTCAAATGTCCCCTTGAGGTCGATTCCAAAAGTAAATCAATCGCCAAGATGGAAATCAGATGTTAAAATATCCAACATTATACACACACATATATTACTCATATATATTTAACTGTACTGTTGCTGCATTCTGTGCAATTTTGTACACATTAAGAATGAATTTTTATTAGTTTTTGCATATTTTATGGTATTTTTTATTGTACCCTACTTACCTTTTATATATTCTATTTTATATTTTATTCTTTATCTTTCTTATGGTACAAACCTGAGTGACTATATTCCGTTCTATCATGTACCATTGATCGAATGACAATAAGGCTGAGTCTGCGCCTAAAATCCAATATTATATATATATATATATCCATGTAACTGGGGGAACGTTGGCTAAAAACTCAACGAAACCAATTGTCAGAAAACAGAACACAATCCAAACAACAAGCACTTAAATGGGCAAATATCTCAAACCAACCATCAGTCTGAGACCAGTGTATGAATAATCTAATAAGACAACAGGCCAAACTCTGCAGGGCTAAGCTAACACTAAGCACATTCAACTATACAAGTGTTATTTCTCTACCGATAAAACTCACTGAACGAGACAAAGAAAAAAACATAAAGGTTGCAATATAAAGCGATGATCATGAATGTTGTCTTATCTTTGCTGTTTTCTAATCATAACTTGGTTTAAATGAATGGAGCTTCTGCTATAAATTAATACATTGTTTTGTGTTAAATTGAAATGATTCCCACTGGAAACAAATGACCCAGGTTAAGGTCCAAGAGCAAGGTGAAAAGTACAATCATCACTTTAGTAACTTTTAGGTGTGGTGTAGTGTTTCTATTTGCATATTTTGATGGTGTGATACTCCAACAGTTTTATAACAAACTGCGACTTTCTTGACTCGTAATATTATATTTTAAACTGACAAATTTTATATGTGTAAATGATGCAAAATGCAAATGGGATAAAAAAAAATTGTTTGTATTGTTTCCTGAATTGAGGTTCCAAACAGTCCAACTGTGAGGGCCAGGGCTTTAACTCTCTATGAGGATAATTACGTTTGCAAAAAAACCAAGATGGCAAACTCGAGGTACACGTCCAACATTAGCTTAAAGTACCATTAGCTTAAAAATGCAATCAGCAAGTCAACAGAGGTCTAGCTTCCTGCACAACAGAGACTGCAACATAGATTTCATGCAAGAACAGATGCAAAACTCTAACTTAGAGAACTTTTATATGATGCTACAGAGGCTACACCACCAATTCATCAATATGTATATACTAATCTATATACTAAAATCAGAGCACTTCCAAGAAAAGGTGATAAACGTGACTTTAACGGTGTGTTGCCAGGAGTGGACGGACTACAAGCTACAGTGGAGTCCGTCTGACTTTGACAACTTGACGTCCATCCGAGTTCCATCTGAGCTCATCTGGGTGCCCGACATCGTCCTGTACAACAAGTAAAACTTCCACACGAGACACACTGAAAAGGCTGCATTACTCTTTAGAATGTATTAAACTGGTATTCAGTAAGCTAAAACAGACAAAAACGCCTTGATTTCCAATTATGGGAAAAAGTACAAATATACATTGATTAGTATTATTTGTTGCAAAGGATGGTTGTTATTAAGAATAGTTAAGAATAAGATAATTTGATATGCATTTAACCCATAAAGACCCAAACATCCTCCGTCAACCAAAAGCATCTACTGATCTAAACTGTTGATCCACTAATCCTATCAATACATGTAAATAATTGGTATAAAATGCAGTTTGTCATCTTTTCATGGTCATCAGATATGACCCATTTGGACGTTCAGAGGCTCCGTAGTTACCATGGAAACACTGTCATCTTCTACAATATTGAGTCACCAGTAAAACCCATGGAGTTGGATCAATGACAGTGGATGGAAACACTTGTTTTATGTTCAGTTAATGATAGATTTTACTGAAAAAGTCACTTTTTCTTCAGTTTTTTTCTGTTTTGATACAATAACTTTTGTATTTATTCGGGCTTTTATGAACATCTACATGTTCAGTTAATTAAACATAGGAAATTAGATGATTTTCACTGGAAAAAAATGCAAAATTCAGAGGATCATATTATAAGAAGTGGTGATAAATCACTTAGGAAAAGTTTAATAGAGAGAAAAATTAATTTAGAAATTGCCACAGAAGTTTCACTGGTTCTTTATGGGTTAAAGTAGTTTTTGAGGAACCAACGCAACACAAACTCATGTAACATGTATACTTAGGTTTAAGGTGAAAGGTCTTGCTTCTTGCTCAGAAAACTGCAAAATCTACTGTGCCAGTAAAATCTTCTCTCTTCTCCAGAGTTGAACTACTTTAACTCGTGCTTCCACATGCAGGCAGCCACACATACTTCTTATGAATCTGTAGGTGGAGCTGGAAATTAACTGTAGTGACCAATTACCTGCTTGATCCATAACAACATCCTCATCAGCTGAAGTGCACAGAGGCAGGGAAGGTCACCCATATAGGAGGCCAGACGAGCTGATGATGCCACAGCATTTCTGCATATTCCTGCATATCAATTGGGAATACATGCAAATTATCTCGTTGAAAGAATTCGCCCGATTCTATTACAGCTGCATAGAGAACTTGCATCATTCTCTACAGTTTTAGTCAAAGTCTAGTTTCCTCCCACAGGGCCACATGAAGCATTAATTCTTAAATCTGTCTGGATGGAGATGAAACTTTCCTCATTCGGCGTGTAGCTTAAATGAGCTTGCATCATGAGTATAGCGGCGTCGACATTAATATTCAGTGTTCAATTATTAAACATCGCCTGCGTAAATGGGAATAGCTCGAGGTTTATTGATTCACCTTCTGAGTTTGCAACATAATGAAGGAAACTTGGGGATCCCTGGGAATAAGGAGAAGCTTTTTATCCATTCCTTTCATGTCTCTCCGCCTTTACTCCCCTTCCTCTCCAGTGCAGATGGAGAGTTTGCCGTCACCCATATGACCAAGGCCCAGCTGTTTCACACCGGTCGTGTGCGCTGGGTGCCTCCGGCCATCTACAAGTCCTCATGCTCCATCGACGTTACCTTCTTTCCCTTTGATCAGCAGAGTTGCAAAATGAAGTTCGGCTCTTGGACGTACGACCGGGCCAAGATCGACCTGGAGCCCTTTGAAAACACTGTGGACCTGAAGGTACAGCAGGATGAACACTGGTCAAACTTCATCCTCTGTATGTTTGCCTTCCTTCCTTTAGACCAGGGGTGTCAAACTCATTTTAGTTTACGGGCCACATTCAGATCAATATGATCTGAAGTGGGCCGGACCAGTATAATAATGACTGTGAAAAAAGTAAAATTACTTTATCCTATAAAGACCCAGTGCTACTTTTGTGGCAGTTCCAAATGAATTTTTCTCTCTATTAAACCTTTCCTAAGTGATTTACCACCATTTATTATATAATATTATCCTCTGTATTTTGCATTTGCTTCACTGAATCAGGTTTTTCCTGTATTTAATTCACTGATCATGTAGACATGTAGTCATTAAAGCTCAGAGTAAAGTTGTTTAATACCTGTTGATCCACTAATCTTATCAATATATGTAAATAACTGGTGTAAAATGCAGTTTCATGGTCATCAGATATGACCCATTTGGACGTTGAAAGGCTCCGTAGTTACTGTGGAAACACCATCATCTTCTACAACAGTGTTTCACCAGTAAAACACTCTGGGTTTAAATTCAGTTAATGATATCTTTGCTGGGAAATTCCTGTTTTCTTCAGTTTTCTCTGGTTCTGATACAATAACCCTCGATTTTAACCCATAAAGACCCAGTGCTACTTTTGTGACGGTTTCCAAATGCCTTTTTCTCTATTTTTAACCTTTCTTAACTGATTTATCACTATTTATTCTAATATTATGCTCTGTATTTTGCATTTTTAAGTATAAATCAGGTATTTTCTTATATTTAATTTACTGATCATGTACTTTAGATGTCCATAAAAGCTCAGA
>JAPQRQ010000013.1:7854006-7864370 GCA_037367365.1 Apogon talboti | reverse complement strand
CAGGCTTCTGCAGAGCTTGGAGATGAGCTGATCATTAATTGAACCAGGTGTGATGGAAGAGGGACACATCTAAAACAGGACACCGGCCCTCGAGGACCAGGACTGCGTACCCCTGATCTAATCTAATCTAATGTATTAAGAGCAGTTCAGGTTCTTACCAGCAGGGGGCAGCACTGTCACACTTCACCAGAACCCCCAGGTTACAAAGCCTGATCCAAGTTTTAATCAGTTTATGTGACCTTTAGCATTCATATGGATATGTCGTTTTTGCAGAGTTTCTTAAATATTGTCTTTTAATTTCAAAATAAGTAATTTTTTTTGCTGTACAAATGCATATTTGATACCATTTCCCTGTGTGACTTCTGTTAAAAAACACAATGTTATGAATTCTGTGGAAAATGAATATTCATAAGACAAATCTCAGATATCAAGGTTTCTTGAGTTTTACTTCTACTCTATAAAATATTTAAAAGGCTCTGTTTGTGCTCAGTATTAATTTACTTTATCAGTTCATCAGGTATCACAAGATTCGGCCCTTTAATGCAGTGGAAAATCCGGGTAGAACTGTCTTCTCTGCAGTGTGCGAGAACGATTACGCGATTGGTCAGAAATTCAAAGTGGGCGTGGTTAAAGATTTTCACCTACCCCGGAGCTAAAGAACAGCATGATTCAAGATTTGATATGAGGATTAAAAACACTCACTGTCTTCATGATTCATGAACATGAGATGGCACTGACATTTAGTCATTTCCTGTGCTGACAAAAAAAAAAAAAAATTAAAATTAAATAATGATGGTAATTTTTAAATGCAACGTGCACACAGAGGAGCTGTATTTTCCTCCTACTGCATTTGTTCATCACGCCATATCAAACACTGAGTTTATGAGGGAATGGGGCTATAAAATTTATTCAGATCCTAATTTCTGCAAACATGCTGTTGTTCTGAGTGGCTGCAGGCAAGGTACAAGCAATAAGAGTTTATGGGATTAGATGCATTTTGCATTTTAAATCCATATCTATAAAAACAAACAGAAACTCTTGATATCTGATGGCAGATTGTACCAGAGTTGACACATGTTGAGAATTAACAGACATGATGAAGTCTAACTTTATGATCTTGTAAAACTACAACTTAGGTAAAAAAAATCCCAATAATATTCAAACCATGATGAACCTTTGGAAGAGTAATGGGGCCTACAGAAACAGAACAGTGGTAGGGATAAACTGTACAGTACATGGTAACAAAATGGAATTGTTTATGTCAAGCCTGGATCCTAAGTGCTTTTATGGAACATAAAGTCTGGGAAATATTTTTTTACATAGTTCTTTTAATTGAATTAGGGAGGATTTAGGTCAACAAAGTTAAAGAACAACAGTGTCTCGTTTCACATAGAGATATTTGGTCATTTACACCAAAACAGGAATATAAAAAAAAATTGTCAGAAAATATAATTGGCAAATAAATTCATTATACGTACAAATAAAGACTTTTCAAAATTGGAAAGGAGTAGTAAAATGAAAATAAATCTTATTTTTAGATTAGGAACCAAAGTACTTGTTTAGGCTTAAAGATTAAAACTACTTGAATAGATTTAATTACTAAACAATTCTTGATTATATGTAGGCACCAAAACTACCTAGTTAAGTTTACCATGCAATACTTGCTGGTTTGGGTTTATGGATCAAATTTAACTGGTTAAGTTTAGGCACCAAAATATTTGGTTGGTTTTATAGACCAAAACTACTGAGCCAACTTTATTTACAAAAACCTCTGGGGTATGTGTGTTGACAAAAAGTACTTATCAGTTTATGTCGATTATGTCTACTGATAAAACTCACTGAACGAGACAAAGACGAGGAATAATAAAGGCTGCATTATAAAGCAATGAATATGAATATTGTCTTACCTTTGCTGTTTTCTGATCATAACTTGGTTTAAATGAATAAAGCCTCTGCTATCAGCTAATCCATTGTTTTGTGTTACATTGAAATGATTCCCAGTGGAAACAAATGGGCCACGGTTTAAAAGGTTAATGCAAGAAATAAATATGGTAAAAATGTGGCTTCATTATTAAGGTTGGAACAGAAGTAGACCTGAATGGAAGATAAAATTGCACCTCATCCACTCAGATTGGTCAATATGAATCCTATTTAAGACAAGCATAAAGATGATGTCTATTAGGAGACGTAACTTAATGACAGATATACAGTAACTACAGGCAGTGAGGATCTAACTCATGCAAACTAAGCACAAGTTCAGCTGCATTAACCTGTTTTTTTTCTTTTCTTTTTTAACCAGTGTGCAAGTGTTTAAAGTATAAAACATCTCATCATATTTGACAGCAGTGGTGTAAGATGAAAACATCCCATCTGTCATGCTGTTTTCGTGAATAATTGGATGAATTGTGGGACGGAATTCTGTTCTATTCTCCTCCTTTCCTACAATTCAGACATCTTATCATAACTGACACTTATTTCATGTATACACATCTGGAAAAATTTTGATTTTCTCATGTGTTTTTGCCTTTAATCCACATGAAAACTCTGGTTTAGGTCACTGAAAATTATCATTTCTGAAACCATCGGCCAAAACTGAGATTTTGGAAAACCTTCATGGCCCCAAACGTCCAAAAAAAAATGCATCAACGTCATGTATACGACCTTTGTTTTTTCCTAATACTAACCCCACAATGGCACTTTATTTATGCAGGTTTGTGTGGATGAAAACAATCTGGTGTGTATGATGTTATTGGAAACATTATTATCGAAAACATCCATTTCTATAAATACCAACATCCGTGCATACATGACATTAGATACTTTAGGTTATTTCACTGAGTTATGAATCTTCCTCCACAAAAACAATTATTCAGACACATTCAGACACGTCTAGTCCCCTAGTGCTCAACTCCCTGTTTACCCCTGTTCTCCATCTGCAACATCCAACCCTGCATCAAATTAAGAACATTACATTGACTGTAAAATCATCATTCATTGATAAAAACAACCAGTACAGTTGTTTTGCTCTAAAAAAAAAAAAAAAAATTAAATACAATGCTTACCTAATTCTGATTTGTAAGCTTTCAACGTGATACAAAAATCTAGATCAGCTATTGACTGGAAGTATTTGGGCTTTTCATTTATTTCAAAAAATGCCTTGAGCGGTTTTATTTCTAAGAATATTAAATTAGATTAAATAATGATGACACATAACTGATGTTGCGTAGCTGGGTCAAGTGAAGTAAAATTTGATAGAAATATAATAAATCTATAACAGTTATGATCCTGGGTACATTTTTTTTCTGTTATTCTGCCCTGTTTTGACACCTGAATCACACAGTAAAGCAAATCCTGAAAGTAGGAGTCCTGAAAAAAGAGGAACACAAACGCTTCCTCACATCAGTTTTTATGACACTTTGATAGCTGGAAATTCCAAGCAGCCTGTTTCAGTGAAATATTGTCCTGAAGCGATATGTAGTTTTATGGGGTAAATTGGGACAAATGTATTTTTTACTGGTCGTTCACTTCCTCTGAATTTATTTCCCAGAAATGAGGTCTACCAAAAAAAAAATCATAATCTGCATCATTCATGAGAAAATGTTTGTGGTTCAGATCATCACTGTGGACTCTTTTACAACACTGTCACTCCCAGAAACAGTTTTACTAAGAAAAAAATGACCTAATTCCACTTTGTTTCATCTCCAACTAAGTTATTATTAGAAATTCATAGATTTCTCTATTTATTTGTGTCCAGATGTGTTGACAAATTGTCTTTCAGGGGAGATTAAATATAATCAACCTTTTCTTGATTATAATTCCTTGTAAAACAGATCACTGATGTTATGTAATTTGTTATTGAGTAAATAGTCGGTCATATGAACTGGCTTTACTCATCAGTCATGTGTCTGGTTATTCAAGTACAGTTTATTTTTACAGCCCAAAAATCACAAATCACACATTGACCTCACAGGGGTGAAAGACAAATCCACAAATGTATCTTATTAGAACTATGCCTGATTGATTTTTGTAGCTTGTCTTGGTTAAGTGGGGTTGTTTCTTTTTGGCAAATAATGTGGACAGAACAGGGGGGTCAAAATCATTTTAGTTCAGGGGCCACATTCAGACCACTATGATCTCAAGTGGGTCAGACCAGTAAAATATCATCATAATAACCTATTAATGATGACAACTCCAAATTTTTCTTTTTATTTTAATGTAAAAAAAGTTTACATTTCCAACTTATACTTCCACAAAAAAATGTGAACCATAAACCTGAAATGTCTTAAGAAAAAAAAGCGCAATTTTAACAATATTATGTCTCAGCTTCTCATTTACACATGTGGATTATAACAGATCACAGTGGAGCTACAAAGACACAACACATTTAGTAATAGGCCTAATATTGTTAAAATTTTGGAGATTGGAGTTTGAAACGAAAATTAATTTGATACCTTTGACTGTTAATATCTTCCGTATAATACTTGCAGTTGGCAAATTCATCCTGCGGGCTGGATCGGACCCTACGGCGGGCCAGTTTTGGCCCACGGGCCGTATGTTTCACACCCCTGATGTAGAATGTCTACTTGCCCATCATGCAGAACAAAACTGAGAAACCATTGAAGATTTTTTCAGCAAACGTGCAATAATGAAGTTATGTGTTGAAATGGTCCAATGGCAGCTCACTGCTCCTAAGTCATCAGGATACACTGAGCTCTTCTCTGCTCCTCCTCCTCCTCTCTGACCTTCTCTCTCCTAATCTTCTCTATTCACACCCCAGCAAATACATGTTACTGACTTGACTTCTTCCCTGGAGTCTCTGTGCTTTATGTCCTCACAGGTTTTCCCTGGTTTTCCTGCTGTGGTCCTGCTCCCCTCCTGCCTCCATCATCATCACTCATCTGTCCATATAGCTGTGATAGTGTTTATTATGTAGTTACATACCATAGACGGTAGAGGTTTCTATTATTTGTACTAAGAGATGTAGTAGTCGTACATCCGCTGTTAATACTTGTATTTGTAGTAGTATTAACAGTTATGGACATTTGCGCACGAGCAGGGCCAGGAAAATTATCACAGACATTCATCACCCTGGAAACGGACTGTTCAGGTGGCTGCCATCTGATAGACGCCTTCGATCCAGTAGGGCCAGAACAGAGAGGCTGAGGAGGAGTTTCTTCCCTCAGGCTATAAGGACTTTGAATTCTGCACCCCCCACATAACATCCCACCCCACACACATATACACATTCATACACACTATGGACATTCCGGTAAATACAAGGTTTTACTTTGGGGAGAATGATGTATATATCGTTTTCTATATTGTATATTGTTTCTTGTATATTGGACTGTATATATCTTATTTTCTATTGACATTTTTATTTTTCATAGAAGTGTAAATGGCAATTTTATTTATTTATTTTATTTTTATTTTTATCACCAAATTTATTTTATTCTACAGATCTTATGCTTATTGCTTTTTGCATAATCGGGGGCCTGTTGCAACCAATATTTCACTGTCATTGTCTTGTCAATGCCATGTGACAAATACAGATTCCTGATTCTTCTTAATACTTGTTCTAATACTAACACCAGCTGTTGTACTTGCTGTGCATCCATGTATCGCCCCTATTTCACCCCCCTTCCCCAATCTTTCTCTCTCTCTCTCTTGCTTTACCCTCTCTCTTTAACCCCCAACTGGTCAAGGCAGACGACCATTCTCCAGGAGTCGGGGTCTGCTCTAGGTTTCTGCCTGTTAAAAGGAAGTTTATTTCCTCGCCACTGTCATCAAGTGTTTGCTGCTGGAGGTTTCTGTTAGGTTTCTGTTAATTAGCTTGAGAGCCTGGTTTTGACCAGCTCTATATGTAAAGTGCCCTGAGATAACTTTTGTTATGATATAAATAAAATTTGATTTGATTTGATGTACCATGAGCTAATGCTAATGCTAATGCTAGGTACTGTGCATGTGTATTATGGGTAAAATGCACAAAGTGAATGGCCCTACAGGGATAATAAAGCATGTTAACCTTTAACCTTTTAACCATTATATGTTATTGGCTGATTCAAGGCACCATTTTCTGAAATGCTGCACTCCTTGGCTGTCAATAGGCTAAGATAATGAAATAAAATAAACAAATAAAGATAAGAATGACTATAAGAAGTGGGCGTAGCAACTGTGATGGTTTTTGGACTATGTGTCTTGGCCATGACTTGACCATATCTGGGCAAAAGGACATAAGTTGGTCATGTGTGAGCTAATGCTAAAGGCTAGCTTGTTGACTTCCTATAATAATAAACTTCATCTAATATTTGTGTCTTGTTTGTGTAACTTATATATCATAATAGTCAAGCTTTCTGTCAAAATGTTTTACTTGGCCTAATTATTTTTAATGTGGGGCAATAATTTAAAGATAGATCAGATCACTGAGAGTGTCAAAAATAAATAAATATCACACACCTCCAGAATCAATTAGGAGGTTTATTCAGTCTGCTTTGCCATGTATTCATCCAAACACCCAGAGCATGGAAGAACAGTACAATTCAACATTTCTTGTGTGTATAACAAACAAACTTGTGATTTCATACACATTAAGTAATTTACTATGCTGCCAAAAATGGAGACTGTCTTACATTATTACATTTACAGTTTTACAAACTGTAATAAATAATGTATACATTATTATATCACTACTATAATAATGTATGCATTAATATTTATTAAGTTGCTGAATTTGACTTTTGCATGTGTTAAATACAAGTGTTTTAAGGAAGTTAGCAGTAGCATGAGCACAGACATAGTCTGTCCTTTCTTGGACTGTGATATCTTTTTAGTCTCTGAGTAAAATGGAAAATAGCAAAATATGATTCAATGAATTTCTTTAGGGGGCAAAGCGCTTAAATGTAAAATGGTTTTATGGGACATAATTTCACAGGAATTGAATTAATTCATTTTTATAGTAGTAACTGTGTCACACTGTGTTATTTTATTGTTAAGAATAAATTATACATGCATTGATTTTTCAAGAGTGTACTTCAAACATTTACTTAACTCCTGCCATCTTAAATTAGAACATAACCTTTACGATACCAATAGTTATCCTGCATATACCTGTGGATCCATTGACATTTTGCATTGCAAAAAATACCTGTCCCATCAACTATCGTTGAATATGAACTACCCACCAAATAAACAAGCTGGTCAGACATTACAGATTGTGGGGAAATTATTTACAATGTAGGATTAAACAGGAACAACTGGACTGACACTTAAAAAAGATACTGATTTTAAAAGTATATTTAGAATATATATGTATGTACAGTATAGAGACATTAGGACTGACTTGGAACATTAAAATATGACAAACTAGGGATGAGGGAGACAAAACATTAAGACTAAAACGACAGGTATATTTGAAGACCAGCTGTTCATTAGTCCTTCCTATTTACTGTAAAGCAGGTTTTTCCTTTTACTGTACATGGTGCTGAGGCAAAACACAGCATCAGTAACCACAGTGGGCAGAAATGGGAGGAGCTTGAAGAAAAACATGTCAGTGAAAGACACCAGTAGGTATCTGTGTTTGGGCTGGGCTGAGGTGATGGCGTGCAGCATGGCGTTGATGACCAGGTTGGGGTTACTGAATCCCGCCTTGCATGTTGACAGGAAGTACTCGTTGGCCAGCTCCATGTACTGCTGGTTGAAGATTTGCTTGCGTTCCTCGTCTAATTTGTTCCATATATCTGAGCCCGTCTTCATCTTCAGGATGTTGGTGGCTTGGCCAAAGTTGCCTGGTTGGATGATACTCACCTTGAAAAAAAATGGTCAGTAAGAGTCAGTAAGTTAACGACAAAGTCATGAAGGCACATTAGCATTTAGCTTCGCATAAACATTGTATATAATGATGGAAAATGCCTGCCTGCAAATACCCAAACTGATCTGCTGTTGATTTCATCTCAGTTCAGCTGAACCCCTAAAGACCCAGTGCTACTTTTATGACTGTTTCCAAATTAATTTGTCTATAGATTTAAGCTTTCTTAAGTGATTTATCACCATTTATTCTAATAATATTTAGCATTTTTTTCAGTGAAAATCATGTATTTTCCTATATTTTATTTAGATGTTCATAAAACCTTAGATTAAAGTTGAGGTTTATTATAAATAGAAAGAAAAAACGGGGGGAAAAGTCACTTTTTCAGTAAAATCTATCATTAACTGAACATAAACCCAGTGTCTCCATCCACTGTCACTGATCCAACTCCATGGGTTTTACTGGTGAATTAATACTGTAGAAGATAACAGTGTTTCCACAGTAACTACAGAGCCTCTGAACATTCACAAAAGACAAATATGATGCTGCTGAAAATCTGAAAAACTGCATTTTAAAGAATTATGTAGTGATAGGGTTAGTGGATCAACAGGTATTAAACGTTTTAGATCAGTAGATGCTTTGGGTCCGGGCTATTTGGATCTTTATGGGTTAACATTTTGGTTTGGTCTAAATCCCATTGACCAACATGGAGTGACCAGCGTTTATGACAAATACCAAAGCATCTCCCAGGGGGTGATTGAGGCATTTTTCTTCACTTTTGGGGATGGTTTGTTGAGGGAATTAGCTGAAGGAACATTCCACGTCCTACATGGCTGTGATTGGGTCGTTAGATACTATTACACTGAAATATGTACTAACTAGAAAAGCACTCAGAGAGCGCAGACCTCCGCCAAGGCAGCTCTCTGTAATAACAGCAATACATACTGTAAGTCTGTTGCCCGATTATTTGTTTGTTGCTAGGTAACCCACTTCAAAGGTATTAGGCCATATCGCAAAAAATATATATTCATCCTGGATCCAGACTTTGATCTGGATCACCTCCAAAATCTAATCGCTTGTTCCTTGTCCCATTTCGGACATTTCCTGAAAATTTCATTAAAATCCGTCCATAATTTTTTGAGTGATGTCGTGCACAAACAGACAGACAGACAGACAGACAGACAGACAGACAGACAAACAAACCCTGGTGATTACATACCCTTCTTGGCGAAGGTAATAAAACTCGTGCAGCATGCTAATTGCATTTAGCATCTCTCTTTAACACACATCTTGACGAAGCAGCACAAAAAATACACACAGAGACATTTACATATATACATGTTAGAACCCCATGAATCCCCCTAAATTTGACATACTGGACCCTTTAAAATCCATTAAAAAGAGGGTCACTGAACCATTTCCTGACATGTTGCACCTGTGGGTTTAATTTGACTGACGGGAAGCAAAGATTAACACTACAGCAGTGAAACGAGTGGTTGTATCTGTATTCGCATCACATTTTACACTGATTAAACAGCTGATACAAGCGGTACTGATGGAACAAAGGACTGATCTGATTGAGGAAAACAGGCCTTTTGTATCTAGTATCTTGGCCCCATTTACCATTGAAGACTGTGATCATCTTCTGCGATCACAGACTTCCCACACTATTCTTTCAGGCCAAACTGAACAGAATGTGTAGATTGTGTGGTTTATGGGCTAAACTGTACCTTCACACCAAAGCTGGCCATTTCAACCCTTAAGCAATCCGCAAAAGCCTCCAGTCCTCTTTTGGACACGCTGTAGGCCCCCATGTTTAAGCAGTTGAAGAAGGCAAAGATGCTCGACACGTAGATCATCCGTCCTGTGGAAGGAAGGCAGGAATGTGACAAGAGTTGAATATTAATGAGGGTCTCATCAGGCTTCGATTCTGAGTTTACCTCTGGCAGCTCGAACCAGAGGGAGGAAGGCGATGGAGGTCCTGATGGAGCCGAACAGGTTGACGTCCAGCATCTGGTGGAAGTCTTCAATGGTGCTCCATTCGATTTCAGCCCAGTCTGAAATGCCGGCGTTGTTCACAACTGCCCACAGGCCTGGCAAAGGTCAAAGGTTAAACACACTGTGCGTATTACTCTCCAGAAGGAAAATATGTACAGATGGATTCCTATACATATGTAATTATGTGGTTTTAACAGGTGTAGAGGAGAATTTTGCTGAAAGATTCCTTGAACATGACACAAGAGCAGATTAGATCCAACATCTTGTAAATATTAAATCTCAATGTTATAGTTATGGGAAAATATGTCTCTATGTACCTGCGTATTCAGAAGGGATGAGGATGAAGTTTGTA
Source organism: Apogon talboti (assembly GCA_037367365.1). Lineage (NCBI taxonomy): Eukaryota > Metazoa > Chordata > Actinopteri > Kurtiformes > Apogonidae > Apogon > Apogon talboti. The sequence goes on along the minus strand of JAPQRQ010000013.1, from coordinate 7,854,216 downwards.
TTTTTCTCTCCACTTGCTTGTTGAATGTTGCTGCTATTGACTGCGAAATTTCCCCACGGTGGGATAAATAAAGTCTTATCTTTTTCGAGCGTATCGTTAGCTTCATAGCATAACTGCCTAAGTCATATTTTTGGCCACATTGTGATATCTGCATAACTTTACTCTCCAAACACTGCTGTTTCATTTTATGCAGATATCACAATTTGGCCA
>JAPQRQ010000013.1:7815024-7853730 GCA_037367365.1 Apogon talboti | reverse complement strand
GCATCTGAAAAAACTGTTGCATCATGATGTTTCCAATATAAGCAATTATTTAATTAAAAAAAGCCAGAACTCAAAAAAGTGGGGCTCCTGGGTCTTAGGAGGTTAAACACACACTTAGAACAGCAATGTGTCCAATATGTACTAGAATACATGTAATATTTGACCAGTGTTGACTTTTTTACTCTTTCTTTTTGCTTTTGAGTGTGAATGCATTGTGGTGTTTTTGCTCAGTGTGACTGTGTACCTTTCTCTGGCAGGTTGTTTTGGACTGTCGTCTTGGCCTGTCGTACGTCCTCATCGTCGGTGACGTCCAGTTTGAGGATTTTCAGATTACCGGAGCTCTGCCTGGCCAGACTCTGAGCCCCGGCTCCTTCTGGATACAAACACCCGGCGAACACCACGAAGCCTTTCAGGTCCAAGCTCAGAGCCAGCTGGTGGCCGAAGCCGCTGTCGCAGCCCGTTATCAGCACGCCGTAACCATGGCAACTCTGCATGGGTCCACGTTCCTGACGGGAGAAGAGCTTGAAGAGGTAGAAGAGCAGGATGGCGGTGATGGGGATGACGCCGATGATCTGGCCCATGAAGAATATGGTAATCATACTGGTGTGTGTCTGAGGACTGAGGAGCGTTCACATACTAAAGGCCTTTATAAATATTTCTCAACTTTCCAGTTAATAAAAACGCCCTTTGGTGTGTCCTCTGATGTGCGAGGCTCAATTTCACACAGCTGAGTTGGCTTTCATGTGACCTGAAAGGCACCTCTGTTGTCCCAGAAAAATTCCAAACACGACATTTTCTTTTTCTGCTCTGCCCTCTTTTCTTTTCTTTATATCCTTGAATAATTTCATTTCTGCAAATACACGTATCTATACAAACTTCTGGGAACCTAAAAAATCAATACAGTATACACAATTTTTTGAAGCTCAGATTTGGAGTTAGGCTAAAAAAAAAAAAAAAAAAAATTAAATTAAAAATTATTACCCATGTCATTTTTTTTCAGGAATCACAATTCAGGGTAGAATCATACAATCTGTTCTATTGACGTCACAAGGAGACGATTTAGGCAAAAAAAAGGGCCAATTATTTTATGAAGGTGACAACATGTATGTATTAAATTTCATTTAATAGGGGACGTCTTCTAGTTTCTGTGTCTAACATGTAACTGAAACCCTATCAAAACTACATCAGTTTAAGAGATTTTACAAAATAAGTCTCAATCCAAATCTAAACAGAGCCATTTACGTTTGTGTAAACTTTCCGAGATTTATTACACAATAAAATCAGGGAATCAGTCGTAAATAAATCCCAGTTTGTCATATGAGACAGAACAAAACGCTACTTCAATGTCATTTATGGAGTTTAAAGACAGTCCATCCAAGGAATCTATTAGTAGATATACACTTAAGATTCACAGTTTTATCAAATTCCTGCTGTATTTTAACCCTGCGCCATCAGGCTTGTACTGTAGGCACTAGGCATGATGGGTAATCACTTCATGCACATCTCTTCAGGGCCAATCTGGAATCATCTGACCATATTTTTCTTTTGAAACACAGTCTAATTTTTGTTCTCTATTTAACTGATGGTTGTTTAAGAAATAAGACGCTCCTCACTGCATCAGTTAAAGGGTTAAAGAACTGAAACAGCTTTAATAATTATCCAATGGAAGGCTTTTTTGTACTACATTATGTATATTTCCTGTATATTTAATCTAAATCCCGTTTCTAATATAGATCAGGTTGTGACAGTCATGTATAAATTAACTAAATCTATTCACTAATGTAATGTAATCCATAGGATGTTGTAATTATATGACTTATCAGCATATTATTAGAATATTAAGGTTATTATCGCTACAAGCTAATGTCTCAGAAAAGATTTACACACCAGAATGATCCACTTGTTGATTAGATTGCATTATAGTTATTAATCTGTATAGATGCTTAATAATAAACCCTTCTCTTGTCTGCATCTTTACTATTACATCCAAATGAATGTTATCTGATATCATGTCACTTACATTTCTAAACCGTCATATGCGCTTATAAACTTAACTCAAAATTACACACTGTCAGTCTCATTGATTGATGTGTTGATTCTTAATTTGTGATTTTTTTTCCCCGCTGTATGAATAAGTGGCATTTAGATATGAACAGGTAATGAGGGTAAAAAATTAAATCGGAATAATGGATTCATTATTCAGAACACTAGTGCACTCAATACAAGCAAAAAAAAGTCCAACTGTATAAAGATAGTGTTGGTGTGAAAAACAAAAACACTTTATAAATAAGGGTTCTAAAAGGTGGTTTGGGTAGAAACCCTCACCACATATATCAAAAAAAGATATAAGAAACTAAAAGGTCCTTAAACCCACAAAGCCAAAGACTAAGTGGAAATAAAATGATCATGGGGAAAAATAAAATGCATTTTTTTTCTTTTATGGGTAATTCAGGGAGATCATAAAATGGAGACGTGGATTCCTCAGAGGTCACAACCAGGAGCCTCCTTATATCCACACCCACTCAGGACAATGACATCCTCAGCTGTGGTGGAAACAACAGGTGACTCCACCCACAGCTGATCCACAGACCCTGAAGAAGGAATCAACCTAGAACTCTAGATTCATCAATATGTGGCTTTCAGAAATAGTTTAGTAATTCTCAAGGCGACATAATTAAAGGGGAATGGATTCAGTCTCATAGTTCACTAATAATACATTTGGAACTCTGATCAATAATAATTAGTGTTAACTTATTAATTCCAACCAAAATCATTACTGATAGAACATAGAGGTAGATTTGGAGTTCTGTAAGGTACAGAATGGTTCATTCATGTGGTTTAGAGCAGGGGTGTCAAACATGCGGTCTGTGGGCCAAAAGTGGCCGACCACAGGGTCCGATTCGGTCCATGGGATGAATTTGTGAAATGTAAAAATTACACTGAAGATATTAACAGTCGAGGATGTTAAAATCATTTTAGTTCAGGGGTCACATACAGACCAATATGATGTAAAACTATTATAATAATAATAATGATCTGTAAATAACAACATTTTTGTCTCTTTATTAGTGCAAAAACTAAAATTTAAAAATGAGAATGTTTACATGTACAAACAATCCTTTATAAAAATGTCAACAACCTGAAATTTCTTAAGAAAAGTAAGTGCAATTTTAACAATATTCTGCCTCAGTTTATCATTTACACATGTGCATTACAATTTACAGATCACAGTGGATCTATAAATACACAAAACATTTAGTAACAGGCAAAATTTTGTTAAAATTACAGAGGAAATGTCATGTTCATATTTGTTCAGGTTATTCACATTGTTTGTGAATGGATAGTGCGCAAATGGAAATATATGAATATAATTATACTTTATCACACCAAAACAAAGAGGAAAAATTTGGCCTTGTCATTATTTATAAGTTATTATGATAATGATAGTATTTTACTGGTCTGACCCACTTGAGATCATATTGGTCTATATGCTCTAATGTATTAAGGGATTCTTTCAAAATATTTTTAATTCCTGTTTATTTTTTTTTAAAGTTTTTAACCCATTGTTTGTTATTCAGTTAGCATCATCATTAATCATCCACTTGAAAAACTTCCTTTAAAAAACTCCTCCCATATTTATTTCATCATCATAAATTTGTAATATATATGAACATTAAAACTGAAGAACAGACCAAAAAATAAAGAGCAAAACAGGCCGCACAACAGTGACTGTTTCAGTGCTTAACAAACATGTAAATACAGTCATAAATGGACTGATTGTGAGATTGCGAATAGCAGTGACAAACAGATTCATATAATGACAGATACATCACAAAGATAATGGAGATGTGCCCATTCTCAACAGAGTAAAATGTGGTTTTACAGTGCGTGGTGTTTGACTAGGGGAGCACAGACCGAGGAGGCGCAGAACAACGACCCCTGGTGGTCAACATGGGGAACTGCAGGCCCATGTGAAATTGCAGGTACATGTGAAAGCTGAAATTTCTCATCCCATTTGGTTTGTCGGTGTTTCCTGATCTCTAAAAGTGATCTCAACCATGAGCTGTAAAATCAACCTGCATAGGAACAGAATATATATTTAATTCTTCACATAGAAGATGCATCAAATTAATTCAGTCAATGCTTAATTTGCTTTTTTTTATTTATTTTTTTTTACACAAATCTACAGTATTTTCCTTAATGTTTAATGTTAATTTCTTTATGATACTTTTAACTGGGATTTTTTTTAAAGCTTTGTAACTTTGAGAATAAAGTAAAAATATTGAGAATAAAGAATGTCAAACATTAGAGCCAAGTCTAGAAATAAAAGTTAAACCGTAAGAGGAAGATTTTATGCATTTTTTTGTTTTTTGCATTTTAACAATAAAGTTAGAACGTTGATATTAAAGTGAAAACATTGAATAAAGGCAAAATATTTAAATCCCAGTTGTATTCTCAGATGTAGTTATATTTTAACTTTATTCTTAGCATTCAATGAATTTTCTGTTTTATATAATAAAAGTTTGTCTTGATTCTCCATGTTTCAGCTTCATTCTTGAGAAATTCTTGCAAAACAAAAAGAATGTTCATGAATGTATTATTATTATTATTATTAGTTAATTTACCTCTCGTCAACCGTGCATCCATATCCATTGGGGAAAATGCCTCTGATTGTTTTCATAAATGATTTTAGAAATAAAGGTAAATGTTTGCATGCTCAGCAGTGAGGCAGTGCGTTAACAAGAAACATAAAACATGAGTTCAGTGTGTTAGGCATAATCTGACACAAGCATCTAATAGAGCAGGCTATGAGAAAACAATATTACTAAAGTGGTAAAAAACTACAATATTATTACTTTATTTTAGAAATACAGATTCTACTATTTGTTGAGCTGCTACTGAAACCAGGTGATGTGTTGATCCGATACAGATCAGTCTGAATCTACCATCTAACGCCACGTTTCCCTGTCTGAGCTCAGCAGCCCTGTCCACTGGCATCGTGGGCATTTTCCCAGCGCTGTCCAATCAGCTTTCCACTTTCCCGTACGTCCCATCGGGTGGTCGGTAGTGCTTGGGGAAGGCCTTGAGCTGCAGGGAGTTAAAGGCGTACTTTCGGCATCCGACGTTCTTCACAGTGTTTTCTCGTCTGCAGCCCTCACTGAGGAGACAGAGGAAGAGACAAAGGGACAAAGGGATGGGACGTCCACAGACAGTGAGATAAAACAACAGCACATATGATGATGACGCATGTTAAAGGTGTTTGTTTGCATATTTAAGGCTTAAAAACACGCTGGTATTTTAAGATAAGATGCAGATTTAAGGCCAATTCGGATTAAAAGAAAAAAAACCAGAATCATGACCTATGAATGGAGTGGAATTAGATTCACAAATATAAGAAATAACTGAACAAAGAAACAATAACTCACTCGTTAATTTATGTGCAATATAATAACACTGTGCAATATTCAGTTATGCAATCTGTTTTATTACAATAAAACATGTAATAATCTGTTTACATTTCAGTCATTTCTCCTCTTTTATGTTTATTTATTTATTCATTATTACCTGCACTTTGCATCTGTTCTAGTTCTATCTGAAATGTGTTTTTCTCTTTTAAATGTGTGTTTTTATTTTACATGTCCACTTCACTGCAGATCCTGTGGACTGTAATTTCGTTCTTCATACAACATGTTAAAGGATCTTGAATCTTGAAAAACAAACCTATTTTTCTTACAGTGGTGGAAAAATGTTTTAGTTCACCCCATGTATTTGTGCTAAATGACATTAATAATCACTCCTAAGTCACTGAACTGCTCCCTTCTGTGTATTTTTCACTTATATTGTGATGAATTAAGGAACCATATTATTTGTACGAGATGAAAACAAAAGAATGTGTCAAAAATAACACATATGAATAGAACATGTGTTGATTTTGTGATTTTGAGCTTGTTTTGGCTTAATATGATGAAGAAACTGAGTGTGGTCTGAGATCTTGCTCAACCAAATTAAAATAATGATTGTTATTTGTGGTTTTCAACGCTTCTAAACAACAAAACACTGAAATATTTTGAAAACCTGCTCATGATAAAAATAGAGTGGTGGAATAAAAAGTTTTGTTCACCCCATGCATTTGTGATATATTACATTATGAATCACTCTTAAGTCTTTGAACTCTGCTCAGTATTGTTCCATTCTCTAAACCCATATACTCCCTTCTGCACATGCTCTGTTCCATCGAGGTCAAAACTGGATGTTTCAGCAAAATAATGACACACATCCAGGGCATGTGGAAACTGTCAACAATTTTGTTTTTTTTTTCTTCCCGACAGTGAATTTAAAAAAATCATTTTCATTTGTTTGTGTTTATCTGATACAGCCACACATTTATAAACACAAAACATTTCTTGATAATATCTGAGATAATGTTAAATATTAAGTCTGTCCGAAAACTTTTTTCCCCCACTGCTGTATATTAAATGTCCAAAACACAGATGCAGTTACTATAAATTGCCAGTAGATGGCAGCACACATCACAAACCACTGAACTGGATGAAGAAAAACATCAATATTGATGAAAGTGTGTTCAAACACTCACTTATACACACATGCACACACAGACGAACAGAAGGAAATATAGAAGCACACATGGATAGAAGACACATGAAAACGCACTGATGAACCTTTAAGAGCAAAAAAAGTCCAGAGTCTGGTTCTATTCTGCAGCTGGAGGCAGTTTATTACAGCAGGAGTGTGGCGTTCAGGGCACACTGACTGGCAGGGGTTTTAAGGGTTTGTGGTACATTAAATGCAGCATGTAGCTAAAGACTTGGACATGAACTGTTGAAATGAAACAACATGAGAAAACTGACCTTAAACATAAAACTATCGACCACAGAAGTTTCACAGTACAATTCCAATACATAGAAATACCATTATCTTTAATTAATTCAGTTTCGGTTAATTAAAGAATAAAACGACCCAAAACCTAAAACATTTTGTGTCTGATTCTCAAAAGGACACACGAGGATACTGATTAAAAATGAAAATTAGAATTTATACAATTCAAATTAGGCAAACTCCACATAAGAATCCATATGAAAACAATTCATGTTATAACTTCCCTTTAATAAAATATCAGTGTTTGTTTTGTTATTAACACTGAGGTTTTTACTGTAAACTGACAACGAGTTCATTAACATTACACTCATTACAGATTAATTTGGATACAGTTGACAGAAGACCACAAACTGTTACCAAAAGACTGCCCTTATAGTGGATCATAAATGGTTTAAACTTCTGCATTAATTTGGTTAAAACACTATAAAGATACTTTAACAGTTAACATCGATTCACCTTTAGGCAACACAGAGTTACTGCTACATGTTTTATCACTGTATAAGGCCCAAAATAAGGACTATCGAGAGAACAAATGAACAACACTAAATAAAATATGATTTTAAAAAAATGGCTGTAAATATGTATTATGCCACCGCCTTCTTGGGTCCACTAAGAACCCTAATTTTAATCAATTCTGCATCGTATTTCCGCGTATCAAACTGGAGATTTTACTAGTGCAGAGTTGATTCATCATTTCAAAAACTAATATATATATATAATATATAATATATATATATATATTAAATTTTCTACCATAACTTTCGTTAAATTACAGATTTTAAAGGTTCAAGATTGTACATGTTTGTGTGCTTAGCTTGTGTTGTGAATGTGTCATTTGTTGACTATAGCCAAATCTATTTACGCCTAATATTGTGTTTTTACATCTATGGCAGATTATCTTCTGCTCTTCTACAGTAGCGACTTTAATCATGTCAAAACGTGCATGTCTGAATCTTACAAAACGAACCTTTAATTTCACAGTATGATCATTTATGTGAATTTCTGAACATATTTAAGCATAAAAACTGGCAGAGAAAAGTTCAATAAAAAGGCCAAAGGTAGTTGAGACTGGTTGATCTGTTCTGTTAAATAAAAAACAATATCACCAAAATATTATGACGGTAGTTTCATCTGACATCTTAACATTTAACTGACAGACATAAATGATGCTTTCAGTGACCGATGAGGGGAATGTGGGCTCACTATGTGGCATTAAAACAGATCAAGTTCCCATTTATAAGTGTAGTTGTACTGTAAAGTCGTCCTGAAGGGGGTACATTAACAGTGAACAGTCATGACCAACCAAAACACATGCACATATGAACATTACAGCGACATATTCAGCTGTAATTTAAAGTGATGAAAGCATCATGGCACGAGCAAAAACTATTCACATTGGAGAGGTTGTTTAGAATAATATACTCTGCTTTGGAATAACTTAAGACAATATATGCTCTGTAGCAATGGTTAGCTAGCATTTAGGCAAACAAGCATTTAAATACAACTTTTATATACTGTACAGCCATACAAATATATTCTCTGATATATCTGGTTTCTGAAGAATAAAAAAACAAAGACTTTTAAATATAACTGAAAAAAAGCTTAAGAGTCCTCTTTTAAAGTTACAATTTGTAATAAATCATTAAGGAAGCACTTTAACTGCACGTCTAAATACTGGGAATTTATAATCAAAACAAACTGGGAGGTACAGGATACTGTAAAAATTTAAATTCTGTCACAACAGACTTGAACTCTAATTCCAAAGTGTGGGGGGATTCCTCTCTGAAAAGAAACTTTCGATTACTGAGATTAAAGTGTCGAGATTAGAGACCTCCTATTATAATTTTCTAACCTCAGATATGTCCATGTTTATTTCCTGTAAACCTCTCAGAGAGTCTCTGAGAATTTCTATATTTTCCTGCAAATCCATGAATTTAATCTCATAGAATATCGAAATTTTTCAATAAAATGTGTTAATTTCCTCCATTATCATGTATTAATAACCCATAGGACATGTGTTTTATATGAATCCATATGAGGTGTAGTTTCATGTTTTATATACTGTACATCTGTATCACAGAGGTAGATCTAAGCAGAAGCGCCAACATGAGAGACACAATATCTCTAAAGAACAAAGACCGTAACGTACCAAAAACACAAACTGGGTCAGTTTCAATTAAAGTCAATTATAACTGTTAAACATCTGCAACAGTTTTTACAAAGTATTACAAAATGTCTGCAGAATTACGCATCTAAACTAAAAAATATTCCTAAAGGAAACAACTTAAGTGAGAGTTAAATTCTGCAAGTATCCAAATGTAAGCATCTCAGAAAGTATCTCTTTAAATCACGTGCATATGAAGTGATATTTCCTGCGATATCTCACTTCAATGCACTGGTTCCATCATAGAAAAGGGGACTTTTCTGTTTGTGAGGGGTCATCAGAGCACGGTTCACTCCCAAAGGAGGCTATTTTTGGTCTGATCCATTTCCTTACTGGGTCGATCTAAATGAGACCGAGCCTCCAAACCTCTGGGAGGAGACTGATGCTTTCATTTAGCTCCACAGGCTCAAGTATTGATTTGTTATAGTGTAGGTTTGCGATGCACAAACCAGCCGGAGGACGTCTTCCTTTAGGTGTCCTTCAGTGTCATGACTGGCCCCAAAAATGATAGAATTACCCTGTAACGCAATCGCACACAACCTCCTGTAATGCAAAAGGAGTCTTTAGTTACACTATTTTACAACTATGCCTGTGGAGAATAGAGGGTATGCACATGATGTCACTGTCACCGAGTGGCACAAACCATAGATTACTTACACCACGAAACACACACACAAAAAAGCATCTAAAATCAACAACAGCTAATGCTAATGCCCGCATGTTCCTGAAATTACCTCCACATTGTATCTTTCCAGTCCTGAACAACCAGTTTTTTGGTTTTTTTTAAATTTACTGGTAAACTAACAGCTAATATCTACACAGATAGTAGCGGCTCCACCAGAGACAGATTTTTAAAGTTGTAGAAGATCATTGACCCTGAAAAACTGCCCACTGTTGCTTTTTTAGTCATAAATAACCACAATATCTGTAAACAACAGTTAGCAGCCAAAACCCATCAGTTGGTTTGCTAACATTCCATTTCATTCCTACATTACTTAATGATAAAAGTGATCATATACAGTGGCATACGAGCAACGTATAACTTGTTAACTTTCCAACACTATACTGTTTGGATGACTTTTATCAGGAGAAACAGTGATATAGCCTTTGTTTTAGCTGTTGGTAGGAGCTATTGTTGGTTTAAATTAACACAAAGTGTCATAGTGGGATTTGTATTATTCATATGTTTTATATAAAATCAAATGTACGAGCAAGTCTCACAGCTTAGTGTTGAAATTAGGTATAAATGTCCTGGTCACATGTCAATATCCATGGCATTTGTCTTGTAATTTCCCTGCATGTTTTGCCACTCAGTCCAACTAGGGGGTGTGACATCAATGCATACCCTCTATAACAGATTTCTTCCTCTTTCATTAGAAACAAAGACAGACAACTACAGTAACGTAAACAGTACTCATAATGTGGATATTAAGCAGATTGCATCGGCCCACTGCGGCTTAAACTCTAGTAAATCTCTAATAAAGACGGATCCTACAAACCTGGATTCACCTGATAAAACACTGACAAAAGCATTTGGCACAAGCATGGATACATTCCTTTTTCACAGATACAATATAGTAAACCTGCTACATCATTTAACCCTTAAATTCAGTGTCCTGACCCTATATAACACAGCTCTATAAAGCTAATATTGACTGTAGTTGCTTGTCAGTGTCACAATATTAACATAAACAGGTGTGAAAAATGCTGTCTGGGGTGTAAAACCTATAGTCCTACACTGCATAATCAAACACATCCCCTGAATATCCTACGATCATACATTCCACGATCAATGCATCCGGTAAACATAAAGATTCGGCTAGAAAACGGAGCTACTGTGCACTGCGACGGCATGGAAGCTGGAGGACAGATACAAATGAAGCCCCAAAAAGTGATACTGATGCTCAAGTCTGAGGCCAAAGTCACAATGTCAACTCAACGGGCTTTGTTGTATTTCATTTTCCCACAAAAATACCTCCCGTATTTCAGACACTTTTGGCCACATGCAGGGGTGCAGAGGCCGAAGAAAGGAAATAGTTTTAGATAAATATTTTATAACAGATTGCTCTGTGTTTATATGAAAAATAGGATTTTCATATCAACAATTCATCCATTTTTGATATAATACAGCTCTGGAAAAAAAAAAAAGTCCACACTTATTTCCAAAAATCCTCACACAAAGTACCATTGGATTTAGGTTGTGATGATGCCATTGATAGGGTTTGGTTTGGTTTAGAAAATGGACATAAAAATTAAAACTATGAGACTAAACATATCTACTATAAATACTGGTCAGTTACGATTCAATCCACAATGCCTATTAATTCGTCATGACCCTGTTCTTTCATGTTTTAAAAAAAAAAAAAAATCTATTTATTTGTATAATTTTTCTTTTTAACTATCCAATTTTACACCATTAATTTACCATTTTTTAATACTAATTAATTAACCCTTTGAGCTCAAAAGTTGCAATATTGCGACAAGCCACATAAATGACTGAAACAGACCATAACAGCTCCAGACAGTTCCAAATCTTGTGCCCCTTCAATCCTAACACCATTTAAGGGTATGCTTCTGTTCAAAGTGAAAAATAAAATACAGTTTAAAGGTGTGGTTCCAAGCTGGTTTAGTAAGTAAGTAAAGTTTATTTAGTTTTAGTTTTGATAGATAAGGACAGATTTGTTTGCTCTGTTTCTTGGCTGCAAAGCTACTAAAACTTACTGCATTTTACCTTCTACTAATGTTTAAGTTAATTTATTTTAAGGATGCCAAAAAAACAAAAACAAAGAAAACGTCCATGAAAATATGTTCAAAGTTCAATTTTATGAAAAGTTACAGAATCCAATATGGCCACCGCCCTGTGACGTCACAATATGCAAATTAGATGAGTAAGTAAGTAAAGTTTTCAAAATTGAACATTTTTTGAATAAAAAAGAAAACTCAGCTGCCTACAGGGTTAATTTATTGTCTATCATCTGGGGGTGGGTCTGTATTTTGGTTGTTGCAATGTTGAAAAATTCAATAAAAACTATCTTATAATAATAATAATAATAATAATAATAATAAGTCATCATTTCCATCCCAGACCCCATCCATCATGGTTTCCTCCATTTGATAACGTCACACACCGGACCTCGCTTTGTCTTTATTTCCTGCTTATTCCTTAACATCTATTGACCCATTTTGTCTAATTTAGTGGTGAGACTGAAACGTGAAAAGACTCTTAAAGTTGTGTTAACCACAGACATCTCAAAAACACATTAAAGAAAACCTAATGGCTTCATGATGAGGAACTGAAAGTGCAAAACACTTACTAATTTCCACATTTTTAGACTTATTACTGCAGCATTCTTTATGTTCAGACACTATTAGGTGACCCAACCTGAAAAGATCCCTGTAAATAGTACTAACAGTTTCCATTTTTTTCCAGAGCTGTACACAGAAATCATCAGGCTCCATGTAAACAGTTGATAAATACTTGAAGGTGCACAGGCTGAAGTAGAAGCAAGCAATCTCCTCCTACCGCTGCTAGGAAGACTTAAAAAAATAAGGTGAGCAAAGACTGCGAGGAAAATATTTGCTTCATTTTGGTACTTAACAAAAGCTTTCTCTGCTTTAGCTTGTAAGGTAAGTGCATGGAAGACGGAGGTCAATGAATCTAAAGCTGAACATACGGCACAAAAAAAACAAGCCAAAGTGCAGAGTATGAATGCCATGTTTTTCAATAATAGCTACTATCAACAATAACTCTTTCCTGAAAGCAAGATATACGTATATATAATCTTATCTTTATACATATATACAACTCAGGTATCATTCCTGACCACAAATATGCAAATTACCACTAAAACCTCTATTTTGTTGTCAGTGTGACAATGTGGAGTAAGGCAGGGCACTCACTGACACTAGAAAAATAAATAAATAAAATAAATAACCCACACAGGGTCACCTCAGTCTGTCCACTAGAGGGTGCTGTTCGCTGGATACTGGAAAACCCACAAAGTCACTTGAGTCCACACTAAGCCTGCATCATTTTGTACAATATAAAGGGGTTTGGTTCTTCTTGGTGCTGTTCCTGTTTGTGTGTTTGTGATGAGTTCTGCTGTATGGAAACACATTGTTTTGGGCTCAGATGTCTGCTGTGATGGCAGTTTTGCTCTTTGCTGACAGCAGAACAAAGTCGAGACATGGCTGTTTCCTAAAGGTCAGCACTGTGTTGCACAAGCTCTATGTAAGTCCAAAAGTTGTCTAGTTTTAATGTCATTTCTATCTAAGGACAGAACTTATGCGATGCCAACGTCCGAAGGCTTGTATCTGCTCCAAATGTACCAATGTAAGGATAAATTAACAGTTAAATCTGACCCTTAGTCCTTAATAGATATAAAATCTGATGGAAAATAAAGGTTGGCAGTAAAACAGTAAAGTACACTGACTGTTTTATGTTGGTAATGTGTTCTCTGTGAGACATTTATGACCGTCTCCAATCATGTACTTCCATGCTTACACAATTTCGAGTGTGTAAATGTGGTGCACTGTGCAGATGTACACTAAAACAGTCAAAGTGTTAAGTGTGGAATGCATGGATCTCATCTGTGTAGCAGAAGTAGAAGGAAGCTGAGATTCCAGTTGTTCTTAATGCTCTGCTGATTCACCATTAACACTATTTGCACCGGCTTTTAAAAGAAGTGTGTAACTTTTATCTGTTTTATCTATCCTATTATTGTGTATCTGTTTTTATAACTTTTAGTATATCTTATATTTATTCTTAGTTTTATTAGCTTCAGCATATCTTGTATTTTTACCTACAACTTTGTACAGCACTTCGGGCACTTCGTGTTGTTTTAAATGTGCTAGAAATAAACTTGACCTTGACCATTAACCAACATCGCTATTTCCACTTCTGTTAATTGCACAATAACTGATTGGATTTTGAGACACAGTAGAATATGGCTACAGTGTCCTACGTATATGCGCATTATGCAAGTTTCAATTTGAGACACAGGGTATGGTTTCCACCAAAGGAGATACAGAGAATTATCAATAATTTTATCAATATACTGTACAATGTGACAGGGCCAGTAAAGCTGTCGACTGGACTAAATTCTTAACTTCCCTATTGTTTAACAAAACTTTCGAGATGATACAGGAACAAAATGATCTTCCATTCTTTGATGGGGACAAACAGTGCTGATAAACAATAGAAAGTAACAATATTTTGGTTAGTCTGGCTTTAACTCCAGAGTAGTTAAAGGGTTAATATATATTATTTAGTGATATCTAGTGGCAGAGTTATACGTTGTAATGCTCTGCCATCACCCTGGCCTTTCCCTATGATGGTGTCTGTCATTATTCAGTGATTTGTCTGGTCTGGATTTTTTTTTAGTTAAAGGAATACTAACTCCCAGGTCTCAGAAATAGGAGATGATAATGCATCTTAATGCTGGATGCTTTGCTTCATAAAATGGAACGAAGAGGAGGCGGAGGAAAACTGATGTGAGCCACTGAACAAATGAGCAGAACGCCATCAACTATGACCAAGTACTTATATAGATATAAATGGCTCATTGTGAGGTAACAAAACACTAACAAAAGTGCAATAATTAATATTTTCAGGTGATTAAATTTAACATTTCTGTACATAGATCCCATTTAATGAGATTTAAATTTTAGAAACTGGATCTTTAAGATGGACCTTACATCTCACTGGTGCAACCACAGCTTTAGTTATATCCTCTTGAGACCCAGCAATGCACTAATGTCCTCTGCAGGGGACAAGAGTTTCACAGCTTTACTTTAAAAAAAAAACAAAAAACTGTCCACAGCAAAGGACATTCCATTAAAAAAATGTATCTGGGAAACTGTTGCATTGTGCTACTTCCAATCAGTAATCACAATTATTCAAAGTGAAAAAGCCAAAACTTTTATTTTCTTGGGTCTCAGAAGGATAAACCAATATGTTCCCTTTTTGGTGGACACCTTTATGGAAACAACCTTAAAATAAGTTCAGCTGGCTTCATGTGGACATTAAGTGAATACTAAGTTTAAGCAAACCTAAAAAAAAAAAAGGGGGGGGGGTTGCGGCAGGGCTTGACCCCTGATAGATGGGGTGTTGGTTATGTAAAGCCCTTAGTCAGGGTGGAACAGTGTGGACATGCTGTACAGTATTAGTGAGCACGTATTCCACACGTGCTCACAGGACAGTGGCACAGTTTCTGAGACCCCTATGGGATGTGCTGTGGTGTCCCATCCCTCCCTTTTTTAAAAGTCTGATGTTTTGTATGGAGGCCGTTCAGCTGCAGCGGAGCTTGGACAGGAAATAGGCAACGCTGAGGAAGATCCACACCACCAGGAGGTTGGGGCTGAGGGCCAGGAGGGGCAGCGAGTACAGCAGGCTGGGGTCCAGCCGGAAGTCACGCACCGGCAGCAACCCGCTCAGGTTCTTCTGGATCACCCCCTCCCTCGTACCGATGCTGCCAGGGGTCAGTGAGGGCGGGAGGAAGAAGACGAGGAGGAGGACGACCAAGATGTAGCAGTAAAAGGATTGAAGGAAAGGGAATGGGCGTAGATGTCAGGGAGGGTATTGGCGAAGAAATGGAAGGTAGAGAAAGGAGAACAAGGATGGAAAGATGAAAAAAATAAGAAGAGCAGTAGGAAAGAGAGTCAGATGGAAATAAGAGGAGGAAATTAAGACAGAAAGGAAGGAAAGAAGGAAGGAAGGAAGGAAGGTAGGAAAGCAGCCAGAGTAAACAGATGGCATGCACACCGGTGAAATGCCAAATTAACAGGTGTCAACGAAGAAGCCACACCTCCCATGGTTGACAGGGTTTCCATGGCGCCACGGCAAAATAACAACAATATTCCAACGTAAAGAAATCATATGAACATCACAACAAATGAACGTAAACCACAAAACCACCACATTAAAACAATCCCACAAAAATGAGCCAACCGACCATAAGAAAATCAGGACACCCAAGAAACAGGAGGAGGAAAAAGACAAAGAGAGAAAACAGAGAAAAATTAAGAGAGGTGTTCTTTTCAGAAACAGAAAGAAGATAAGAAAATACAGCAATGGCTGTCCATGTTTCATACTCTACAACATGGGGCAGAGGAGAGGGAAGGAGGGGGAAATGGTAGGAAAAATGCATTGATTTTATGTATGAATGAAAACACCCTTTAAATTTAAGAAATGTAGCTGATGACAATGCTAGGTTGCTGATAGAGAAAATGAAATAAAGCTACAATTCTTCATGTTTATGGAACAGAAAAGATAGTTTTGGTAGCAGATTTGGACCAGAAAAACAAGCAAATAATTATGGTAACTTCTTAACACCAGTATTTTAAAGTAATGTATGACAATTTAAGGGATTTATAAGGATTATTGTTATCTTCAGCTTTACTAGTTATAAAATAGAAGGCTGACATTTTTCTCATTGAATAGACTATTTTCTATTTTTTCTAAAGAATGTCTAATGTAAGTCACAAAGAATATAGAAGAACACCTGTTTCCTTCTCAACAAACACTTGGAATGGAAGCTACATTATTCATATTAGCTACTGTTTACCTTAAACCAGCATCTTACTCAAATAATTTCAGCTGTGTTTCCTCCATAAATTGTATAAAAGACGTGGATAGGCTACAGTGACATCACTGATTGGTTTTTGGACTATTATTTAAGACTGTGTTTTGGCCGTTGCCATATTAGCTTTTTGAAGACAAACACGACCATATGTGGAGTAAAATAACAGAGTTGGTGTGTGAGTTGTGACACTAAACGTCATCAAAAAGTTTGTTTAACAAAGCTACTGAATGGCCTTGTCGGTGCAGTTTATTTACTACAACTAGAACTGTCTGTCAAGAAAAAAATGTTTTATTCAATGAACAGAAGCATTATTTAACAAAAGGGCTGCCAGTAAATATATTACAGTGTCAAAATGAATTACATAAGACCATAATAACTCCTTCAAAGATAAAATGACTTGGTGTTTGAATAGATCATTTCAGTGGAAGTCAATGGCAACTATGGTGGCTAACATTAGCTTGCTAGCTAAGATTTGCTGATTTGGATGTGAGAATAGCGCTGCATTTATGTAATGAAAAAAATATGAACATCTTATTTCATTGCTACTAAAACCTATTCATTTAAATCCCAGATATCTACCTCTAAATACTGGTGTCAGGAAGTAGT
This sequence comes from Apogon talboti, assembly GCA_037367365.1. Classification (NCBI taxonomy): domain Eukaryota; kingdom Metazoa; phylum Chordata; class Actinopteri; order Kurtiformes; family Apogonidae; genus Apogon; species Apogon talboti. The sequence goes on along the minus strand of JAPQRQ010000013.1, from coordinate 7,836,480 downwards.
GTTGAAACTAATTGGGTTTGTTGTCAATTCAACACCTAGCTAATGAGTATGCTAGTTAGCTTGTAAATGAGTGTTATTTTTTTTTAAAACACAGTTGCTAACAAGGCTAAAATTCAGCAGGTTCTTGGACAAGAAAAGTTACTTAACTTAAAGGGTGTATTGTTCTTTTTCTTAATTCATTTCAACAACTATGGTATGGGCTTAATGAAGGAACATTGCAGGCTTTTTATTTCCCAGCATGCATCATACAGTTCATAAACCAATTCTAAACAAAACTTCCAAAATGGCTTTGTCATGCTCGCCGGCTGATGAGGACAGGGGTAGAAAAAGGAGAGAAAAGGGGAGGAAAAGGTGAAGAGACATTGTATCATGCGAATATCTGTGGAAGTGCAACTTTATTGCGCACATGTACAGCAAGACAGTAACTGCGATTACATCAACGACATATCTACATATATAGTCACACAAAACACAACGCTTTGACACAAAGTTACAAACACTGGAGGAAAAATTCACATCCAGCACAGACCGAGGAAACACTGGAGATTGTTCATGTCTTCTTCCATATTTTTATCATATATTTAAAACATATTTGCTGGAAATTATCAATATACTCAAGTACTCAAGATAAACTCTCTGCACACTTTTCTTCTATTTCCTGTCTCTCATAGTATTAGTTGTTTTAATCCAGTTAAAAGCCTTTTCCCAAACCACATATTGACTTGCAAATGTTGGCAGGAAATGTGTTATTTTTTATCTGCCAACACATATTTAATAAAAACTGGGATATCTGAACACCTGGACAAATAAAACCAGCCTCAAGTGGCAAAAACACAACTACATTGCTTTTAAATAAGGAGCATTTTATTAGAAACCCCTGACTTGAGTGCAGTTATCCTCTGTTATCGGGTTTTATAACAATCAGATATTATTTGGAAGAAAATAAATTGAGTTTGAAAGAAGGAGGGATGAAGGAGGATGTATGTAAAGGTAAAAAAAAAAAAAAAAGTTCCAGTACTTAAAATAAATGAAATATTCTGCCAGCTGGTTTGCAACTCAAGACTCTGAAACAGCATAAAGTAGCTTTGGATAAAAGGAGAAGACGGACAAGACGGACATACAGACTCACAGACATACAACCAAGCACCCAATACACACTTGAATAGCAGTTAGATACTTAACTTCTCCAGACACTTGTCATATTTAACAGGAAAACCTTGACTTTTTAAAAGAAAATAAAGAAGATAAGAATTGGATGGAGTTCAAACGTGACAAGGGCCTGGTGACATAAGTAACCAACTGGATTTCCACATATTCAAGTATCATCTCTGAGGTGAACCAGCATCTCCTGATCAGTGTCCAGTGGGTTTTACAGAGGAAGCAGGCAACGGCATGAGTTTTAAACCTCACATGGGCAAAACAGTCACCATAGTTTAGGATATGTTCAAATGGTGCACACTGGCACATGTTCATCAGCTTCACTGTCTGATCTGTAGTAGAAAATTAAATTGTTCTATATGTATGTGAAAATTCAGCTACTTCCTGTTAGTTAATTTACAGCAGCCTTAGAGATTTCACTAAAATAACAGTATCATTTGTTTTACAGGTTAAATGACATAGAAATAGAATATTCCACTGTTAGTCTAATAAATATACACAGTTTAGCCAAAAAAGTCCCATATTCTAATGATAAGCCTCAGACTTAGTGAGACATTAGTTTTGATTATGACACATATTCAACATAGAATCATTTCAATAAACTTATTCCATGTCACAACAGTCATTTCTATAATTTTTTGTTCACATGACATTGCTGAATCTAGATCTGACCAACTGCATCAACCCCAGATCATAACCCTGCCCCCACAGGCTTGTACTGCAGACACTAGGCATGATGGGTAATCACTTTATTCACCTCTCTTCACTATGGAACTGGGTCAATCTGGATTCATAAGACTTTTTCCCATTGAAACACTGACCAATCTTTATTTTCTTGATCAAACTGATGGTTGTTTCAGAAATGAGAAGCTACTCACTGCATGAGTTATGGTTAAAAAAAACTTGTTAGATAACTTGTTGGATGGATCTGAACTATTTGCTAAGTTAAATTCAGGCAGGGACTTTTTTGGCCAGGCAGTGTATGTTCTGTGTAGAACAGACCGTCAAACAAGCTAACAGAGACTTATATTAGCCAGCAAAATAACAGCAGCTAATGTTAGCTTGCTAGCTGCAGACTGCTAGTCTAAGCAGAGAAAAAGACAGCAGCTCCAAAAGCCACACCTTTATTTAATTAATCTAGAAAAGGTAGCTAATGAGCACCATATATTAGACACTTTTACCATTCTGTACCAAAAAAAAAAGAGAAAGATATTTATTTATTTAAGAAGAACTGATTTAAATACTATATTCATCACTGGAAAAAACAAATACGTACCTGTTTATTTATTTATCTAATTAAGATTAAGATACATTTTTACTGCATTACCAACTATTCTTTATCTATAAGTACCGGTGACAGGAAGTAGCTGCTTTTCTACAAGTATACAGCAAATTAGGTTTTTGTTATGGATCGGATTGTGACCGTACCTGGGTATTGGGGATGTTGTTGGTGAAGAGAAAAAAAAGAGAGTGGAGTAACATTTTGGAAAAAAAGTTATGAGATTTAAGGTGTTGCTGCATGAGAAAAAAACTTGGTTATTCTCTGAGATTCTAGTCATGAATTTAGAAGAAAAAAACTCTGAAACATAGTAAGTCAGGTGAGATAGTATTAAAAAAAAGAAGAGGAAACAACAGGAGAATGTTGGATGGGCTTAAACGACTCAAGTTCAAGAAAAGATTGTTTTATCACGTATTTATGACTTCATCGTCTTAAAAAATATCCAAGTTTTTCTTGTTTTTTTGCAAACTATTACCCCACTCCCTCTGTTTTTAACCCATATTGGCTATAATATGTCATTATAAAACCAGGTGTAATGACACAGTTTGTTCTAAACTCTGAGACTGATGTATGAGCGTTCACAGCTTTGCCCAGGTGTGGTTTTCATTTCCAAGTGTCGTGCGGTGACAGGGCGTCCTACCTGCGCATACAGTCCAGGGCCTGTGTGAACACCTGAGGGGCCATGCCGTGTTCATGCTGCAGGATCAGACACTGCTCCAGGGTCACAGACATGGCTGTGCGGTCTTTGGCGCTTTTGCAGCTGGTGAATCGAACCCCGTTCAGACGGCGACAGATCTACAATAAGACACCAGACACCGATGAATCAAACTAGATTCTACTGCTTCGTTTGAAATATTCTTATAGCAGGGATGGAAGTGGGAATAATTTAATGCGCATAATAGCTGCATTAAGAACTGACTATCGTTGAAAAATCCGCAATTCTGCCACTAATGACTAATTTTCTAACGATTAATCTTTCGACTAATTTTTTGATTTGTCAACTAATCTAAACGACTGATTTTTAAAAAATCAAGTGTGTTATTTTGTTGTGTCCATTTTATTTTGAATACAACTCAAGGGTCAAAACCTAAAATGTAACCTGTACCATGAAAAATGTAAACAATATAAATAACTTAAATATTACCAAATAAAGAAATTACTAAGTGGGATGATTTCCACATTTCAATAAAAAATTGCACAAAGTTATTCAAGTAATATCAATACAAAACTAAATATTAATACAATAGGCCAGTACAAAGTGACTTTGAGTGAGTATTTGCTTAACAGTGCAAAAACATTCTGTATTAACAATCTGAGCATAAGCATCTGCATGTCCATTAGGATATGACATATGAGTCAGTCTGGACCGGGGCCGCTTCCAGATAGTCCTACATGAGGTGGAATGTGAAGGGGGCACACGCCGCTGACGGAGGCTGCTACGGGGGTGGGGGTTTACCGGGGGATGCCTTCCGTGACACGCCATACGACTGTACAAAGTGAAAGTGAAACTTAAGATGTGTTACATTCCTCTAAGTCTCCTGTAGTTGTGCAGCTCATTTTCCTTTTCCCCCACCTTCAGAAACTTTAATTTGAGGGGGCATGACGTTTGTTTAAGGGGCACTGCCTCTTGAACCGGGACTGGTCCGGACTATCCTACTACCTAAATCAAGAGAGACAGCTGGCGCACATAGAGGCACTGGCATGGATTCCCCAGGTTCCACGTTGCGGCACCACGGCACTTGGGGCTTGTCTCTGGCAGCAGTCACAGGTCACAGGGAGATAGTAAAACAACGCGTCGACTAAAAAAATTGCCGTCGACTAAGTCAACTAATCGCAGCAGCACTAGTTTAATATCTGTCATTTCGGACTAATAGTAAAAAAGCACAACGTTGCCATATCCTCCTGAGACCCAGCAATGCAATTTGGTCACAGCTTTACTTAAAAAAAACACAAAAAAAAAAAAACAAAAACAAAGGACATTTCATAAAATAAATAAATAAATAAGTAAAAAAATTATCTGAAAAAACTGTTACATCATTCTGTTTCCAATCAAGACAATTACTTAAAGTAAAAAATCCAAAACGTTTACTTTCCTGGGTCTCAGGAGGATGTAGTCTGTACTGAGTCCAATGCCTTTACACCCAATGATGATTCTTGCTTCAAATTTACCAATTCACTCAACACGACATGAGCTGTTCTCAAGCCAGATCTCATTGAACTTTCACTTACCATATATGACAAAATTAATACAAATACTGTATTTTAACTTTTTTCTTGCAGAAATATCTACCACTTTGCAACACACTAGCCATGTGTGTTCTGATTAATTCTGACCAGTTTCTTCAGAGTTTGTATTAGTATTTACTGATTTCATAAGGTTTTTATTTTGTGCTTTTATTACTATGATCAAACCATATTAAATTCCAGATTCAAGTTAATGCAAATCTGTAACAGTAATAAAAACTTAATACTCCCGACCATATTTTTAGACCTGCCAAAAAGGAACCAATCTAATTTTATAGGTCAAATCATCTGAAATATACTTTAATTGACAACAAGAAACCTAATAATTCTTCAATTGCTACTGTAAATTTTTATGTTTCACCTCGGCAGCCTGCCAGAGAATGTCCACGTTCTTGTTTTTCCTGGCGTGCACATTCTGTCCCAGAAACCTTAGCAGTTCAGGAAGACAAGTCTGAGAACGAGACCTTGGGAGACCTGCAGGGAAATATATAAATTGGGTAAAGTGAATAGACAGTGGAGAAAAAAGAAACAGCTTAAGAGAAGTACAAGTGGGAACAAAAGCTGTTGCTGTTGTTATGGGACATTGGTACATGTAGTTACTTACAGTCCTCAGGCAGGACTTCTTTGAATTGTTCGTAGTATGAATTTAACCTGGACAGACTCTCCAGATTAATGATCTCCTGGAGGGACGTGTCTCCAAACCTGAACAATAGAATGAAACGCACTGGAGCATCTTGTAAACCCACATTTCGTTGCACTGTACAATGATATTTTGCAATGACAATAAAGCTTATTCTATTCTATTCTATTCTATTCTATAAGAACACAATTTCATCAGAAATTTAGGTGTGTGTTTTCCCCCGCTCACTCACTTCTCAGCCAGTGTCTGCTGTTCGTTAATGCCCACGTTGAAATGCACTGGCTGAACCCTCAGCAGCATGCCGCTCTGGATCTCCCGTGGTAACGCGTCGAACATGGTGCCCGGCAGCGGGATGCGCACGTTAAAACCATCACGGTTCCCGGTGATGATGGGCAACATGTCAGGGGCGGAGTTGCCGGTTGCCTGGGTAACCTAAATATGACACGAAGGGACATTAAAAAACTATTTAAAAAAATGTATGATGCTTTACTAGCAGCTCCTCTGATTTCTGTATGAATGTATAAGTTGTAAAGTGTACAAATATTTCTATTTTGAAATAAAATTCTATCAAAAATGAACTAAAATTATCATTAGTGAAACAATTGTGTTTTGATGTTGTGATAAAGATGTTATTGGATTATACAGGAGTTAGCATGCTAACTAGTTAGCAGAGCACTGTCCTGTCTTGTACAAGTTTACCAAAACTACAATGAGAAGTGAATCAGTGTAACGTCCAGTCTGCCTTTAGATGAGATAAAGATGAAAAAGGAGAAGAAGAAGAAGATTGTTGTTACATCTGGACCATCTACACTAATTTGCATCTAACGTTAACACAAAATTCACAAACAGGTTTCAATATGTGTATATATTCCTGGTGTTGACATACAGATAACACCTTGAGTCCAGTTTTCTCTATAACCACCAGACTCCACTGACAGAAAAAGTAATTTAACCAAACATAACCTAGTACTTGCTAGTTTACTGCTGCCTTGAGTGGTTAGTTAGAGTTTCAGAGCTCCATTTCACTACTGGAAACCGTCTAATGGACACTGATATTGATTGACTGACAGAATCCCAACAGTATAGCAGCTAACACCAAAACCAGAACTTTTTGGTAAAATGCCATCCCTTCTGTTAAAAGTAGGAGTTAATTTTTAATGCCAATAGCAATTTGTTTATTTTTTTGGGAATTTCTATTTTTCTAGACAGTTAATAATCAGAAATTGAAAAGAAACATATATTCTTCACTTACAAGTATTGTAATTAAAACATGTCCACTAACAACCAACAAAAAAAAAGAGTTTAAGTTTTCTTTCGACCTTAAATGTGACATTGCGCAGGTCCATGACGCCGACACTCATGTCCTCCAACATGGCAAGCTCCTCTCCTGAAGGACACACACATACACACATTAAGGTATAAACACTGATCCAAGACAGAGACTGTGTTAGATAAGGAGGACCTGAGGGGTGTGTGTGTGTTTGTACCATATGTGCTGAGCAGGGACTCGAACTGAGCCAGCAGGCCGATGGTGTAGAGCTGTCGGAGGAATCCGTTGTCACGGAGACAGTTCCTCAGTTTGATAATGAAGCCGCAGACGAGGGCGGTGAGCTGGAACACAACCATCAGTGTTAATACACAAACATCAACATCAGTTCAGAACAACAGGATATGAGTGTACTGTATCTTCAGCATCGTTTACAGGTACATCAGGCCGCTGGTCTTGAACGTCCTCCATTGATCTGGATGTTCATGCATGCACGTACATCACATGTGTACCATGTACAGAACCAGAATACTTTATTAATCCCAGGGGATATTGTTGTGTGTTACAGTTGCTCCATGTATAATAAAAAGTAGCAGTGAAGAAATTATTAATACTACTAAATATATGTATACATATATAAAGCTTTAAATATACACACACACACAGGTCCAAAGATACAGTATATATACCGAATATACATATTTAAACACCCTATTAACCCAAAAAGACCCAGTCCTACTTTTGCGGCAGCTCCCACATGAATTCTTCTCTCTATTTAACCTTTCTTAAGCAATGTAGCACTATTTATTATATCATCCTCTGTATTTTGCGTTTCTTCAATAAAAATCAAGTATTTATCCATATTTAATTTGCTGATCATGTAGATGTTCATAAAAGTTCAGATTAAAATTAATTGTCATAATATCAGAAACAGTGAAAAATGAAGAAAATGTGACTTTTTCAACAAAATCTATCATTAACTAAACATAAACCCAGTGTGTCCATCCACTGTCATTGATCCAACTCCATGGGTTTTACTGGTGAATCAATGTTGTGGAAGATGACGGTGTTTCCATGTTCACTACGGAGCCTCTGAACATCTAAAGGAGTCATATGTGATGCCCATGAAAAGATGACAAACTGTATTTTACACCAATTATTTACATGTATTGATAGCATTAGTGGCTCAACAGGTATTAAACTGTTTCGTAGTAGGTTTATATGTTCAGTTAATGAGATATTTTACTGAAAAAGTCACTTTTTCCTCCATTTTCACTGTTTTTGATATTTGAACAACCTTCAACTTTTATAATAATTTATGAACATTTACATGATCAGTAAATGTGGGAAAATACCTGATTTTCACAAAAAAATGCAAAACACAAGATAATTTTATAATAAATGGTGATAAACCACTTCAGAAAGGTTAAATATAGAGAAAAAAATAATTTGGGAACTGTCACAAAAGTAGCACTGGGTCTTTATGGGTTAAAAACATTCCATGTTGTGGAGTGGTTTTGTGGAATGGATCTAAACATCAAATGGTGTGAAAACATCACAAAATTTAAAAAGATGCATAAAAACCTTATTTTCCAGAGATATGAACACGAGTACAACAGTAATAGTTACTGATTGTATGTAATCATTTGTTCTCTTTTTTTTTTAATCTAATGACTGACTGATTCCATTATATGGACTGTATACATTAGCTGATTATCCAAGTCATGTAAACTTGGGGTAGGACTATAAGCTCGGCTTCTTCCTACTCCTTTTGGACATAAAGTATTGTTAAAGAGCCACAAAGAAATTTTTATACATTTGTGTGATATTTATTTTCTTTTTTGGACGATCTATTTCCATATATTGGAGTGTCATTTAAGATCTGGCATTTCTTTTGCCTACTTATGTTCAAAATACAGTCTATTTATAGCTATATCTACATCTATAAGCATGTTCACAGTCTGGTACAAAAACAGCGGTGGCCTTTATAGCTCATTAATCCGTTTGTGACAACTATATGGGTATAAATCTATATATAACTCACCTGCTTCAGTTATATTGAGGCTGTTAAGGATGTGGCCACTTTGTGTGACATGGGTGAGTGTTGTTTGTCCAAGTGTGAAATGTGGGTTTTGACTGAAGGTTAGCTCTGCTGTTGACTCAACTTCTGCTTATTGAACAGCGTGGGTGAGAAGTTAAACACACAAGATCATCAGTGGAGTCTGTCATAAAGTCTACATACACATCCTGTTATCTTAGGTTACCTACATTATCTTATGTTGCCATGTGTTTGTTTTGGCTTATACTCACTGTCTACTAGCCTGTTAATTAGCCTAGCGAGGCCTAATTAGTTTATTTATACTGAATTTTCTTGCTGGTGTTAATGAATTTCACCCTTCCCTCCTCTAGTGAACCCACATGGTAATTTATGTTTACAAGAAGTCAAGATACTAACAATAAACAAAGTGGAATTCAGTACTTAAGTGTCTATGTCTATGATGTTAGCATTAACTGTGTGTGTGTGTGTGTGTGTGTGTGTGTATTATGTGTAAAATGCAAAGACCAAATTTCCCTATGGGTATAATAAAGCGAGTTAACCTTTTTTAATCTTTAACCCTTAATTAGCAAAACATTTAGCCTACTAACTGCACCAACTACCCCTACTACTATATTTATAAATCATGTAAAGTTGATATTTCTGTTATGTTAACATGTTAAAATTCAGTAAGAAGCTATGTGGTAGTGGAGATAGTAAGCAATGCCATTATATTTTAGTAAGTTAGCATTAGCTTGGTGATTTTCACTCCTTTCTCTTCACCGACTCCAGTCTTTTAACAAAATATGGGCACTACTGGTTCCTAAAAAAACAAACCAACGACCACATCCATTTCTTTTATACACTCTACAGCAGGGGTGTCGAACTCATTTTAGTTCAGGGGCCACATTCAGCCCAATATGACCTGAAGTCCACAAAGATTCATTAAAAATGTGAATAACATGAACAACCTGAAATGTCTTAAGAAAAATAAGTGCAATTTTAACAATATTATGCCTCTGTTTATCATTTACACATGTAAATTGCAACTTAGAGATCACAGTGGATCTACAAATACACAACACATTTAGAAAAAGGTAGAATACTGGTAAAATTGCACTTCTCTTAAGACATTTCAGGTTGTTCATATTTGTTCAGATTATTCACATTTTTAGAAAGGATAGTTTCTAAATGTAAACAATTTTTTTTACATTGTCATGTAATTTTTCTTTTTTATACTAAAACAAAGAGAAAAATTTGGAATTGTCCTTATTTATAGGTTAATATGGTAGTATTTTACCTGTCTGATCCACTTTAGATTGGTCTGTACCTGAACCTGAACTAAAATGATTCTGACATCCTTGATTGTTAATGTTTTCAGTGTAATTTTTGCATTTCTCATCCCATGGGCCAAATTGGATTCTTTGGTGGGCCATTTTTGGCCTGCAGGCCATATATTTGACACCTGAGAAGGACATTATATCATTTTGCTTTTCTGGATCCTTGCCAAAATACAACATTTCAACATTCAGGAATAGACTGTAACAAGGAGCCAGAATATAGTCAGAGCACAGTGAATGTAAAAGATTTGTGGAACCATGATTTTGGGACATGAAAATGATGCAAAGTACATGTTATCCCAGAATTAATCTCAAAAAATGAGAAAGAAAAACAAATTGACATAACCCTTTTCTATCCTCTCTTCTCTGTTATTTAATCATGATAAATTGCTTCAGCTGTAAATAAAGTATGTTGTATTTCAAGTTCAGTAAACTATGTGTGTATATATCACTCATGCCTGCCTTATCACTTTAGAATAAATTTAGATGTGCATTCTGTGGGAAATCCAAGACAAATGAGACAAAGATGGAAAAGAGGGAATAAAAAGAACACGGTGTAAGAAAGACATTCCACAACCATGACTACCTCTGGGCTCACAACGTCCTTTTAACTTTGGTCTTAAGAAGTGAAGCGTCTCTGCTGTCAGAGGAGTAGGAGTGTGTGGGTGTGAAAGTGAAGAAATCCCTTCGCTTTTCGTATATATTACAAACTGACTTCTTTGCTTGTCACGAGTAGCACACGAGCGCTTCAGATTCATGTAAATACCATGAAGCTCTGGGCCTTTGCACTTCCCCTTTACCAAATTATTGCTGATTTATGCGCTCAATATTGGATTTCCTGCTGAGTCACATGAGGACTAGCATATTATTTAGAGGCAGAAATGATCAAGTCGTGTAAATTTGCATGTTAATGTGTGTGGGTGAGTGTGAGAACAAACAGGTCTGAGTAAATGTCATCACTGTCCTAGAGGTGCTACTTCTTTGGTTTTTTGCTGCAAATTATGTGTTACAAAAAACAACAAAACAAATCATACAACAGCTGTTTTATGTGTCTCTGCATTTGTGATTTAGATTTAGTGCAGTTTCCATAACACTAAATCAAAGTAAACAAAATGTTTATTGTCTGAGTTCTGATTCAGGTGAAAATTTAAAAAAAAATGTGTATATGAGTATAAGACGAAGACGAAGCAAAATCTGATATCGTTACGTGTTTATATCACTTTTACGTAATTTTTTGTCTTGTTACATCTTTATAGTATTTTCACATGATAGGTTTTAAGTGCTATAAAGACAAAAATTATGTAAAAGACAAGACAAACACAGGGTAAAAATGAGACAAGACAAAAAGAAAGACAAAAAAGAAATTAATAAATAGAAAAAAAAAATTATGCAACAAGATGGGAAAGGATGTAACAAGTTGAAAATAATATAAAAAAATGCAACAAATTGAAAGAGATGTAAAGGCTGAAGACGTAACAAGTGGAAACAGAACAAGATGACAACTATGTAAAAATACACAAAGATGACATAACATAGGACGAAAATGAAATAAGAAAAGCAGCAAGACAAAAAAAATGAACAAATATGAGACAAAAAAGTAATGCAACAAGATGTGAGAGGATGTAACAAAAACAAAACAATGTTAAAAAAAAACAACAACAATTGATAAGGACTTAAAGGCCCAACAAAGCATAACAAGATGAAATTAATTTAAAGATACTACAAGATATAATAAACACGAAAGAAGTATAACAGAACAAGATGACAACTGTAAAAGATGTAAAATGGCTTAACAAAATGTAATCTATGACATGAAATATAAATGTCTAAGATGAATAGATAAGACAAAACAAGATGTAACAACATAAAAATGATGCAAAAGACATAACAAGATGACAACGACGTAAAATAACATGTACCAAAGATGTAACAAAATACAAATGATACAAAATGCATAAGAAAATGGACAGAATGTAAATGACATGAGATGAAAAGATATAACAACATGAAAATGATGCAGAAGATGTAACAAGACAACAACTATGTAAAAGAAGATATAATAAAATGCAAATAATGTAAAATGCATAACAAAATGTAAACTAAGGTATGAAATGTAAATGATGTACAAGATGAAAAGATATAACAAGATGTAACAAAATGGAAATTACATAAAAGACGTAATAAGATAACTATGTGAAAGGCATGAGACTTAACAACATGAAAAGGATGCAAAAGATGCAAAGATGTAAAAGATGTAAAATGATGTAAAAGACGCTATAACATGAAAATGCAATGAGACATAATAAGACAACTATGTAGAAGAAGCAACAAGACAAAAGAAAAGACATAAAAACACACTATGAGACTTATGCAGAAGGCATGTCAAGGTGAAAACTGCTGTGTGTGTTTCAGATTGTGTGTGCTGACCGTCTGGCAGAAGACGACGTCGCGGCGGTACTGCAGCGACACGTCCATGGCGATGGTCGGGGCACTGTCCTGCATCAGCAGGAACACCATGGACTTTTTGGCCTTGTCGCTCATCATGGCGACGCACTCGGTCAGCGTGGTGAGGAGGGGGTACAAGGCCTCGCTCCACTCGCCTGGTGTACACACAAACACGCACACACACAGACAGACAGTGAATATACACACCAGAGTCACAACAAGTTTAAATACACACAGCAGTTTTAATGATAAGTTATGTCATTAAAAAGTGAGTTTACATGTTGACACTGAGCTGATTTGTGACAGAAACACAAAACAGATGGAACAAAGAGGCAACAGAGAAAGCAGAAGCTCCATCGTCTGCTGTGGGAAGATCCACATCATGCCATGTTATATTTTTTTTTAACAGTGTGTTTCAGTGTATTACAAGTCAACACTGTGTTCTTCACCATTTAATTGCTAAACCAACCGCTGGCAAAAAAAAAAAAAAAAGCATCAGCATATCCTCCTGAGAGTTTCACAGATCTACTTAAAAAAACACTGTCCACTGCAAGGGATATTATATAAAAACAAAATTTAAAAAATGCAACTGAAAAAAACTGTTGCATCATGCTGATTCCAATCACGGCAATTATTTATGTAAAAAAGCCAAAATTTCAAAGTAAAAACTCAGGATAATAATCAATAATCCTGCAATAATCCTCTGCAGTTCATGCAAGATCCTCTGGTCTTATAATAACAACGTAAAATTTTTATAGAACTGTTCATAGACATACATACTGTTTATATTGTGTCAATTCATATTTTATGTCTATTTTTATTTTATTCTACTTTAGTTCTATTCTAATTCTATTTTACTATTATCTCTACTTTTTCTTTTTTGTAATTTTATATTTGCTTTATTCTGATTTTCTTACGTATTGGTTTTTTATTCATATTTTTGCACTGACTGGATTAGAACTCCTAATTTCATTGCACAGACATTGACAATAAAGGCACTTCTGATATACATCCTGTGTTGTAACTTTAGGTACTCAACTTGAACCGTTCCTCAAACCTCTTGATAATGGGACTTGGGGGAACAGTGGTTAGAGGAGCGTGGGCAGGGAGGCAGCTCTTACCTGGGTACGCCTCCTCAGCACTGGGGCTTCCATCTGGAAGAGGGGATGGAGGTGCAACATGCGTGGTTAGCGGGCGCTGTAAGCCACACAAGGCAGCAGAGACACACACACAAACACTAGGGACCAGGGTCAAACTGAAAAATGTGTATTCAGCTTTAACAAATTAAAGGTGGCTATTTTTTTGCTGCAACACATTGCATTTAGTCAAAAATATTTTTTAGACCCCATATCTTGTAATTATGAGGTACTGTCGTAATTATGAGATGGTGTTTGTGCTGTCAGATTTATTGTGCTTTTATTTCTATTTCTCAGAGAAATATTCATGTTTCTATCTAACTTATTTTTTTCCTTTGCTGAATGCAATGAATTTCTGTGGTTTCTCCTCATGTCTCACCCTGCACATCACAACTGCAGGTTCTAAGTTTTGACACTTTAGAGCACGGGTGTCAAACATATGGCTTGTGGGCCAAAACGGGCCCACCAAAGGGTTCAATCCGGCCCATGGGATGAATTTGTGACATGCAAAAATTATACTGAAGACATGAACAATCAAGGATGTTAAAATCATTTTAGTTCAGGGGTCACATATGGACCAGTATGATCTAAAGTGGGTCAGACTAGTACAACACTGTTATAATAACCTATGAATAATGACAACTCCAAATTTTTCACTTTGTTTTACTGTAAAAAAAAAAGAAAAAAAAAGTTACATTATATTTAGAAACTATCCTTTCACAAAAAAATTGTGAAGAACCTGAACAACCTGAAATGTCTTCAAAAGAAAAAGTGCAATTTTAACAATATTACTCCTGTTAATAAATGTTTTATGTATTTGTAGATCCACCGTGACCTGTAAGTTGTAATGTATATGTGTAAATGATAAACTGAGGGATAATATTGTTAAAACTATTATTATTATTGTTGCTCTAGAGTTCAAGGGGGGGAAAAACACTTTTAATTATAAAATTAACAAATACAGTTAAAATACACATAAATAAAGGTTAAAGTTAAATAAATATACACACACAGGAGTCATAAGGAATTTTTTCTTTCAAAATTTCAACTTGTGTTATCTGCATTTGTAGATATAAACATTTTCATTGTGTAATTAAACTTTTTTCACTCGAAAGCACATAGAAAAGTTTGGAGTTGACATTATTTATAGGTTAGTATGTTGTTATTTTACCGATTCAACCCACTTGAGGTCTTATTGGGCTGAATGTGGCTCCTGACCTAAAATGACTTCGACACCCCTGGTTTAAAGTGTCTTTAGTGTCTCTTCATCGGTTTGACCCTGGTCCAGTAAAATGTACAACAACATAAACATACACCTCAAATTGAGGTTTGACGGGCTGCAGTCAGCCCTGAAGCACTAGCAGCAGCGGACTGTATGCACCGGCAAAGCTGGAGAGGAAAAAAGAGCTGACTTCATAGTTTTGGCTCACAGGTATAATAATGGTGCAACATTATTCACTTTGGACGATAACAGTGACATGACTCACAACGACTTGTCTTTATACTGAAGTGAAGGATGAAATGAAGGAAAATACTGTCTGTGTTGTCTCACAGAACCAATACCATGAGGAAAAGAAGGGTCATGTGATAAAGCAAATAAAATGATGGGAAAAAATATAAAGAAACAGACATGAGAGAGGTGAAAGGTGGACTGAAATGAACGTACGGGTTTCTTGTTCAGGGCTGGGGGGATGTGCAGAGGATAAGGCAGGTAGAGAGGATGAGGATGGAAGTGGTGGTGGTGATGATGAAGATGATGATGGTGATGATGCAGTTTCCTGTGTCATACTTCCTGGGTTGATCCAGAAAGCTCGCCTTTTTCCGTCACCTTTGCACAGCCATCGACAGCACAGTTACACTTCATTCTAATTATGTTCATTTATCAGTCCCTCCAGGATTCTGTGCCCTAAAAAAACCTGATTTCACGGTAGATTGTTGTTGTTATTGTTTTCTTACACTGAAATTGCAGGATCATGTGAATATTGCACAAACAATCTGTTCTTTTTGGTACCCAAATTTACAGAGAGAAGATACGAAAACTGGCAAAAAAAAAAAAAACTCTACCTTTTGCACAGAGGTGCTAAGACAAGCTAAAAAATACCCAAAAAAACGAGTTAAACTCCACAAATTTGTAGAGAACCTAAAAATAATATGATTGATGCTAAAACAGGATAAAGACAATGCAGACTTAAAACAAGAAGCTAAAACCTCTACAATTTGCATAGCAATGCAAAAACTCTTGCTCATTTCTCCACAAATTTTGAAGACAAAAACTAAAAATAGCTTAAATTTTTTTCAGTTGCACATACATGCTAAAAACAAGCTAAAAATACTGCAGATTTACAGGGAAAATCTATAATATTTAAACTTTTTCTCAGAAATATTAAAAACTAATAAAAAATCCTGTATATTTTGTAGACAGAAGCTGAAAACAAGCTAAAAACAAACAAGTAAAAAAAAGGTTAAGAGGGTAAAAACACTCATCTTGATACTGACAAAAGTAGTTAACGCTTCAAGTACCAAAATTGTAGATTAACAGATGTGACTGCGATGTCACATTCTGAAGGGACTGGTTTAGAGGTTGTTAGCAATGTGTCTTGTCTCTTCTTTTTGGAGCCGTTGTATTTATCATTATCAATACATATGTGAAAAGGGAATTTGTAGTTCATTTAATTTTCTTTTCTGCTTAAATTTTCACTTAAATGAAAACAAACAAAAAGCAAAGTCACAGCATAAACTTATACAAAACCTGCTGTGATCAAGAGTTAAGATTGTACATGAAGCTATGATATAATCCATAGTGGAATAGTGACTGGATAAACACCAGATTTTGTGCATTTATGGTCTACCTTTCTTGCTGCCGCCGCCCTGCTGGTCACTCAGGGTACTGTCTTGACTGCCGTCGCTGGGTCTCCTCTCTTTCTGCAGCAGTTTGTCGACACGCTGGATGATGCACTCCAAAGATTTATCCACGTTCAGCCAAACCTTCTCCTGAGAACAAGCACAGGCCACGTGTAAATTATTCAGACTTCAAAATTATACAACACAGCTGCGTTATAAGGTTGTCAGACAGATCGCAGTCGGAGAATGGATCTGAGCCAGAGGCGAGAGATGATTCACATCACTATGCAAATCAGGAAGCATGCCAAATGTGTTTAATAAAACTTTATATAACCTCATCCTTTCATTACATAATAACAAACTCTTATCTCAGGGTGCCTCAGGGATGCAATAACAAAGAAATGAAAATGATGTCTGGATTCTTAAGATCACACTGGGGCAATAGAGGGCACCTGCTGAATCTGGTCTTTAATGATCCTAAAAGAAAGACCACGAATACGCACAAAAAATTACTACAAGGCAGATTTATGTTAATGAACCACAATGACTACTATCTAACCCTTAGATGCATAAGGGGGTCAAAAAAGTACTTTTAATTCTAATTCTATATTCATATAAATATTTCTATGAATACCAAATGTCTTAAATTTCTCTTTATATTAAATTTTTCACTCATTTGTGTTTTTTCTACCTGTCTTTTTCTCTGCACTTGTTGTATGTTGCTGCAGTTAACGGTGAAATTTCCCCACGGTGGCAGAAATAAAATCCTATCTTATCTTAAATGACCCTGTGAGGTTGTTTTCTTGCAATATCTTTGTGATGAAAAGTTGATCTTATTTCATATTTCAGGTATTCCTCAAAAAAAACCCATGTCATTTATAATTTTACCTTACGTTTGATAGATTTTATAAAGCCTCTGAACATCCAAATAGGTCATATCTGATGACCATGAAAAGATGAAAACCTGCATTTCCCAATTATTTACATGCATTGATAGGATTAGTGGATCAACGGGTATTTAAACATTTTAGATACGTAGATGTTTTTTGTCACCGGTGGCTTTGGGACTTTAAGGGTTAAGTAAAGCTGTGAAACTCTTGTCCCGTACAGAGGACAAAAATGCATTGCTGGGTCCCAGGAGGATATAAGTACATGACATTTTTTAGGCTTTATCTAAGTAAGTGTGGTCCTCTGGAAACCTGGACTTAACAGATCTTACCCACTCCTCTTCATGCCAATCTGCATGCAGTGAGGATCGACTGTTGCGACCGCTCCACTTCGCCAGCAGTGTGTCCTGGTCATTACGGAGAACTACTTGCTCCGAGTCGGCCGAAGGAGATGCTTTGGAGGCGATGTATTCAGGCCGTGCTGCGTTCAGGGCCTGGATGGCTGAAGCCAGTAGTTTACAGTCACACACAGTCACCAGCTGACGAGTCTGAAAGGAAGAGTGGATGGTAACATCATTTAAGACTGCCATTATAACAGGCTGCCTAGGCGTCTTTATGTTTTCTTTGTAATAAAAGTTTCAGAAAATGACTTTTTTGCTAATGTTTTTGCACCTTTGTTTTAAGGAAGAACATAACTTTCAAAATCTGGCCATTAATTATCATTATTATGAATAATAAATGCTTAAAAATAATTAAATTAAAGTAATTTTTAAAAAAAATTGTCTTGAAGTTTTTACCATATTTATTATCCGAAACTACTGTAAATGTCCAGAACAAAACTTTTTGAGATTATAGAAACAAACTTTTAACTATTCTACATCTGCTCAAACATGCTTTTTGGTCTTGAACACTCAGTATCCATATTACGGCGTCAGATATTTTGTTATTTCTAGGTGTTTTTTAGCCTGTGTGGAAGTCTCTGAAACTGTTTCTTTCTACTTGTAATACAGTCCAATATTGGTGCTGTAAAGTGTTAAATAGTGTGGGAAAGCTCAGGATCTCAGCTTTCTGATGCTTTTGAATTTTGTGGATAGAGCAAACGGTTCAGGAGTTACCGTAATTTGAATGCTGTAAAGTGCAAAACACAGTGTCGGAGAGACTGCCGTTGTTAAAGGGTTAACTGGATGTTTCTGTTGATTTTCACGTCTCTCACCTTATCAGCCAGAATAGCGAGCGTCCTCTCCAGTCCGCTGGCTGACCGGTCCTTGGCGGCTCTGGAAAGCCTCTCAGCGTAATAGCTGACCTGGGTCTTCAGGGTGTTGATGTGGGCGATGATCTCTTTGGCTCGGACTATGTCCTGGGGTATGTAGACGATGGACTGGGAGCTGGACAGGGCGCTGCTACAGGAGGAGACCAGACATCAGCTGGGACATGTCTTTAGTATCATGGCATGATCTTTTATAGCTGCCTGTTCAATCTGTAAGCATCGATCTAATGTTTACTATCAAATCCATTTAAAAGGTGCATTGTGTAGGATTTAGTGCCATCTAGTGATGAGGCTGCAGAATCCAACCACCCAAATACCCCTCATCTCACCTTCCCCTTCCAAGTAAATGTAAAAAAAGTTAAACCACAAAGGCCCTTATTGGAGCCACTATTTTGTTGATTATTGGTAACTCTACAAACAACAAAAATAATTAAAGTGTTTGACCAGCTCAAAATGTAAAGTGTCATGAGATAACTTTTGTTATGATGTGGTGCTATATGAATAAAATTTTATTGATTGATTGATCATGGTGCAACATGGAAAAATATACTACTTTACTGCCTAGCCTTAAATCAGTCAACTATGTTTTGCAGATTTTGAAAGCAGACAACACTTCATTCACTTTCATATTTACATTTATTTATCAACCTTTATTTAACCAGGGAAAAAAAGACGTCTCTTTAGCAAGTGTCCTGGCCAAGACAGCAGCAGCAGAAGTTACAGAAAATAAAAATTTAAGCCATTTCTTTCATACCGACACACCAAATTGTAAGGGGCTATTTTTTTTACTCCTACATTTATTTTAATCCTGTATCTCCTATATTTACCCCTATATTTATATATTTTCTCTCTGTAATAGTGCTTTTGAGTAGTTGCACGAATTAAACTGCAAATTATGTGTTCGTCTAAAACTGATCTAAAGTGAATAATTGAGGCTGTGTTGTGCCGTCAGCAGGTGGTGCTGTATGCTGTTACACATAGCTGTTTTTTTTTTCAGATGGAACAGGGGGAATAATTTGTTCCCCTCACAAAACAGCTGCAGCAGACATATTTTCATATTTCACTGGAATATCTGGGAAGACACAGCAAGTGATGATCATGTGAGTTAAATATTGGCAACATACAAAACGGCGTTTCTATTACCTGTAGGTGAATTTACTATTTGGTGAAAAGAAAAAAGAAAAAAAACCAGCAAAAACTAACTCCAGCAAACAAAAACAAACAAATTATTTCAATTCTGATATTGCCATAGTAATGTTCCATAGTGAAATTCCAAAGTATTCATATATAATATATTTACATACCTAATGCTGAATTTTTTCTTTTATTGTAGTTCTACTGCAGAGTAGCTACGTCATAGTAAAACATGAAAAAGCACTGATTTACACATATAACGAATGCACATACATATATAATGTGAAATAATGAAGATCTTGTTGATATTTTCTGCCGAATATGGCTCCATAGTTTGTAAAAAAGTTGTTGACCCCTACCCTAAAATCCTACACACTGTACCTTTAAGGAAAGAAGTGATGTTTTTTTTTTTTTGTGTGTGTGAATTTGGGGTATTATTCTGTTAAGCCCAGACATTTACAGACATAAACATAGCATTTCCATGCACATGTCTGTTCTTAACACTGGTCATTATCAGTGAGTCATTTGAGAAAACACAACAGATGACATGAAACGACTAAAAAGATACTGACGATACCGTTCACTTCAAAAATTCAGATTTTTTTGTCATAGTTTTGAGAATTTCACTGCAATTTCTGAAATAGCAAATGTGTGTTTTCTTCCCCATGGCTGAATTTGAAAAATGAACGGTACAAACTTGACATATAGTGATTTTCCTCATGTAAACCCAAACACATTGTAGTTACTTATAGACAATGTTAATACCAACGCATTATGTGTCCTAATGTGGTGCTACTAACATAAACGATGCTGTATCACTTACCGGTTAAGCTGCAATAAATGACACTCACAAAACTTTGTGTTGTTGTGTTGCATTGACATTTCAGACGACATACTTTTTAGGTGGTGCAAGACAATGCAATGCAAACAGCACATCCAAATGAAAACAGGCAAAGCAGTGCAACAACTCACCATTCCTCCTCATATACGCTGATTAAAAAAGTAACAAAAACAAAATTAAGAGGAAGCCAGGATTGTAGGTTTAATGAAACAACATATTTATAAAGAACTACAGCCAAATTAAAGTAGACAGTAGATCAAAATGATGACACACCCGTTTGGAACACTTGAAACAATACCAGTCAAATAATAAAGGAAGCAGCAAAAAGTAAGACCAGAGCAGATATAACTACAGCTGAGGGAAAACAACAACATGCAAATGTATTCTTTTGCTTTGATTTCCACTTCAGTGATCATTTATGTACATTGTTTTTCTCTACACCCACCCAATGTGAACTTACTGTTTCTTCGCCTCTTCAAACTTCTGGATGAGTTTCCTCAGACCGCTGTTTTTAAAGCCCTGACAGTGAGCGGCAGGAGCTCCTATGGTTATCACGTCATAGGTGTGTTCTGGAGGAGGAAAACGGCATTACAGAGGATCTGGAAGAGTGACCTATGTCTCTGTGATATTTATTCCATTTGTACCTTAGGTAAAATGTGACACTTTGATAAAACTTGTAACTCATTTGGATTTATCAGAAAACTAGATTGTATTTCTTTTTGCTGGTGACAAAGTAAAATGCAGCAATATATCGAAGTGAATTACATGTTTTAATGCAGCGCCACATCTTACTTACATTGTACGAATAGAATAAATCGCAGTAATATTATCCAATGTTTCAGGTGCCCTTTAACCCTTGGTTGGCCACGTGGCCTATTCAAACATGAATGGTCACGTGGGGTGTATGCACACCCCAATGCTAAAATATTTAAAAGGTTAAAC
>JAPQRQ010000013.1:7774124-7805953 GCA_037367365.1 Apogon talboti | reverse complement strand
ATGTTTACCACCTGATTTAACCCATAATGACCCAGTGATACTTTTGTGGTAGTTTCGCAAATATTTTTTTCTCTTTAAGTAACCTTTCTCAAGTGATGTATCACCATTCATTATAATATTATCCTCTGTATTTTCAATGAAAATCAGGTATTTTCCTATATTTAATTTACTGATCATGTAGATGTTCATAAAAGCTCAGATTAAAGTTGAAGGGTTATTATATTAAAAATGGAGAAAACTGAAGAAAAAGTGCGTATTTCAGTGATGATGTCAATTAACTGAACATAAACCAAGTGTCTCCATCCACTGTTACTTGTCAAATTCCATGGATTTTACTGGTGAATCAATGTTGTAGAAGATGACGGTGTTTCCATGTTCACTATGAACCCTCTGAACGTCCAAATGGGTCATATCTGATGACCATGAAAAGATGACAAACTGCATTTTACACCAATTATTTTCATGTACTGATAGGGTTAGTGGATCAACAGGTATTTAACACTTTAGATCAGTAAATATTTTTGGTCGCCGGTGGATGTTTGGGTCTTTATGGGTTAACTGTAAGGTTTAAAATGTTCAGTCAAATATAATGTTTACAATGTTGAATGTGCTACTTACCAATGCTGAACTCAAGTACAGGTTCATCTGGGTCCTGACTATTTCCTGTAAACAAAATAAATGAGGCATTATAACAGGTTCTCTGAGTAAATGTGATGATTGTGAAATATTTTGGTTGATGAGCAGGTCTTATTATGGTAACTGTGGCCTTTGAGGCTTCTGGCTCCCATACATGGGACCAGAAGAGTGTGTGTGAATGTGGAAAAGTGTGTGTGGAAAAGCAGTGTGTTGTTCTGACGCCCAGAGGCAGCGCTACCTGCGAGGGCCAAGCCGATCATCTCATTGGACAGCTCGAAGGTGTTGGCCCGGTACACGGACCAGGGCCTCTGGATCCGGGAGCTGCGCTCTCTGCCCCCCGCCATGCCTGTCCGGGACGAGCGGGCGACGGCAGGAGGCCTGAACACACACCCTCACACACACAGACACACACTCCCATGTGATGTGGCCCTCGGTCTGCGCTGATCCACGGCTGCTCCAGAGATTAGATCACCTCTCTGCATGGACAGAGACAGAAAAAGGCGAGAGCTTACACACAGGAACAGACGTTTATTTTGGTTTCCAGAGAACGAGAACTTCTGAGGAAACATCCCTGCGACTGGATTTGGTTTCAACCACATACACAAATTCAACACACCACCATGCTAATGTGGCATGTGAACACCAAGATAAGCTGCAGGGGGAAAGTAAGAGGAGAACAGAAACAGGGAACCAGAAAGAGAAAGTCCAAGAAGTACAACTACAGAACAAAAACGCAACATAGAAGGCAGAAAAAAGTCAGATGCAAAAACAACTTTGCTTGCAATTTTGTCACAATTACACAGGAGCAACTACAAATAAAAAAACAAAAACACAAAGCTCTGCTGGTGAGATTAGTAGTGACAGATACTGAACCTGGTATTAAATACTCCTTAGACTTCCAAGTTATTATACATAAAGGTTAAGCTGCATATTCTATTTCAGATCCTGAATGGGAGAAACAGTTCACAAGTTGTAAAGCCCCATAGTGGAGAAATTGAACAAAAATGAAGAAAATAATCAAGAAAATTAACAAAATATGAACAAAAAGGAGGAGACAAATAAAGGAAATGAACAAAAAAATGAACATTTAACAAATAATGGAGAAATTTAACAAAACTAAAGAAAATAATCAACAAAAACGACAAAAGATGTCCAAAATCATCAAGAAAAAGCATAAAAACACACAAAATGATAAAGAAAAGGGTGACCCAATATAAAATATATTCAACAACTCAAGACAGACAGGTCTATGATAGTAATAGCTTCAAAACTACTACCATGTATGATGTATTTTACATTTGAATAACGATGCTGCAGTCCTAAAACATAGGATATATTTCAGTGCATATGAAAATAAAGTAATGTTATTTGTGTTCTTAGTCTGAACAAAAACCCTGAATGTAAAGTTAAACTCTATAGGTGCATTTAAACAGTTAAAACACATGATATTTTAACTAAAGTACAGAGTAAAGTATCTATAGTGCATATGTATGTGTAAATATGTACCAAATAGTAACAGATATAACTGGAGGCAGACACCCGTGGAAACATGTGACAGAGTGTCCTGTGGCCGTCGCTGCTCTTTACCATCCGCATGTGTTTCAGGTCAGTGTATGTATGAGACACAGGAACCATAAAGAACAGTTATTTCTTGATGTCTTGCGATGTGTTTGTCTGCATCGGTGCATGACATCCCACTCGAAAACTTGGCATTTCCTCCGCCTTTTAATGCTTAAAGGAGGAGGTTGAACATATGCCGATGTTGCTAAGAGACTGAGTGTTGTTCCTGAGGCCCTCGACACTTCACTTTTTTACTCTATTCGCCACTAATCTTTGCTTCTGTCCATCTGTCTGCCCTTGAATGCCTTCTCTGAATCTGCGTATTTTCATATGATATTCTCTCTTTTTTTTTTTTTGCTTTTATCTACCTCATCTGGGATTTCTGTCCCCCGGAGGAAGTGTGGAGAGTGACTGTCCCACTAAGTCCCTTGTATTTGTCGCTGTACTTCCCTCTGTCCCATTTTGTTAAATAGCAATTAGCCTATTTGTAGTGCAGCTCTGAACGCAGGGGACGGTATCCGGCTCCATCTGAGCAGTACGGTGGTCTAGTTAGAGGATGCACAGATGGGGATCTCAGAGGTCTAGTCTGGTTCAATAGTGCTCCATTTACTGCAGAGAAAAATGTGTTTCTGTGATTTAGGTTTAGCTTAAATTCAAGGTCTTAAATGCAGTGGGCAGCAATATGCTAATTTAACCAAATAAGAACCTTAGTGTTAAGTACAATGATTCTGTCGGTCAGTTCGCAATCATCTTTAAAAGAATAAGTCAAAAATGGTTGCACAGAACAGCACAACATTTGGCACAAACATTCTCTCTGACTCAAAGGTGAACTGTAACAGTTTTGGCAGCCAAAGGTGAAAGGACAATATGAACAAAAAGGACAAAAATATAAAAGGAAATTAACAAATTTGAACAAATAGTGGAGAAATTGAACAAAAGTGATAAAAATAATCAAGAAAGTTAACAAAATATGACAAAAAGCAGCTGAACGACTGAACAAGCTCTCTTTGACCTCTTGCCTGTTGAGTGTTTGGTTATAGCACCGATTGCAAGACAGATATAGTGCTGTGAAAATGTATTTCGCATATTTGTCACCCTTAGATGTTTCAGATAATCAAAGAAATTCTAATATTAGACACTGATGACCTGTGTGATTAAAAAAATGCAACTTTTAAATTATGATTTCATTCATTAAAAGAAGAAAGATTTGTAAACCTACCTAGCCCTATGGGGAAAAAGTACTTTTGTTGATAGTTGCTTTTTACTAAAAACTACATTTTTAACCTGATTACTGGTACATGTATACATCCAGGTGTGACTGTTGACTATCTGCACAGGTGTGGCTTAAGCTAAGTAACAAAAACACAAACGACAATGGCAACAAAGATGATAGTGATTTGTCTTTTGGAAATTAAAGAAATTACATTTATTTGGCAATTTAGATGGACTAAAAGCAACCTTCTGTAACAGTCTGTAGTAAACAGACTACAGGACTCTGTTTCCCAACATGCATCATAGGACAGTTCACACAACAGTGGAAAATAAAGTCAATTTATATTTGTTAATCAAAACACCACTTAAGGTCAAGTCTACAATCAAAAGCTGCAATGTTACTGTATGAAATGGCAATGATTAGTGATGACAATGACAATTAACTGTCAAAATTCACATATTAAGTAAACATGCATTAATATGTGCTTTTGTGTGCCAATTTTCGAAAAATTCAGTTAACATTTGCAGTCCATTTGCATGGAAACCCACCTTCTGTCAGTTTAATGTATGGTTCTGTTAACAGTTACAGTAAAGTCACATTAAATATCACAGGTACCAACATACAGTCATTTATCATGTGTACCAGGATGTCAACGACCAGTTCCATGTTAATGCTGCATCGCGAATATGAACAGGACCAGGATAGGCCTTGAAACAAACACTGGCATAGATATAAACAGCTGAGCTCTGTGATGTACCTTTTACAAACAGTCTCAAGGAGTGATCTGATTTTCATTGCAGTTCTAGGTTAATAGTGGCTGGCCTACTTCCTTGATATGTGGTCCACCACAGATCTCCTGGCAGAAGCCGATCTGCCCCATTTCGGTCAGCTGAGATACAAATACAGATGCCCTACATCTGTCAATGCAAACATCTGGAGCTTTACCTGCAACTCTTTATGGATGCAGGGCAATGTACCTGATTTACATGTGCAGTTAAATGTTAGTTTGTACATGCATTTTGCTGTGTACCACATTGGCAGAACATTTTATTATGTGGTAAAAGTTAGGAAAGGTTTTTTACTTCTGTCCTGTGACTTCAGGCATTTGTTATTTTTTCAAAGTTCAGGATAAGGGGTTAAAGTTTTCTCAGATACAGAATGCTGCAGAAATGAGTCTTTAAAAAGAGAAAGCAGTATATTATGTTCCCCATACTCAGAAAGTTAATGAGTGCTTTGAATAGGATTTTGGTTAAATATTTAGCACAAACTAAAGAGTTTCTGACGTTATTTTATCCTTAATAATAATATGCAAATAGGTTAGATTAGATTAGATTAGATTAGATTATATTAGATTAGATTAGATTAGATTAGATTAGATTTTACTGAGCCAACAGGGAAATTCACTGGTCAAGGGAGCACCAGAATAAAGTGCAGGAAAAAAATACTCCACTTATACATTTTTAAGTTTGTCATACATGTTATTATCAATAATTACAAAATATATTTCACTTAAAAGGTATCATCACCAATCAAGATATCAGAAAATGAGTAAATTGAGTGCAAGACATGGCAGAAGCAGATACACATAAACTCATCTGTTTAGTAGTGTTATACCCTATATATCTATCCTGATGCCACTCTGCCATCACCAATCAGAGGGTGTGAAACATCACTAAGGATTGTTGTCCCCATCTGGTTCACTCTGGACTCTCAAAGAAGATCCCCATTTTGTCACCACTGACCCCAAAACTTTATACACCTATTAACAATCTTAATGACTTTGTCCCAATTAACCAACAGACAAAATTAGAAACAGAAAAAATTAAGCAGAAGGTTGGGAAGTTTTCTACAAATGATAAAAAGTAAGAGCCATGATGTAATTTATAGACCACTGGGACATCTTGGAGACATCTGAAGACCACTTGGCCATCAGACCAAGCGCAGAAACTCACTGACTCAGTATCTTATTGTGTTAAACATCTGAAGACTGACATCAGTCATTTATATACAACCCCAATACCAATGAAGTTGGGAAGTTGTATAAAAAAATAAATAAAAAAAACACATAATAAAAGTAAAATAAAAACAAAATGCAATGATTTGCTAATCCTTTTTTTAACCTATATTCAATTGAATACACTACAATACATTTATATTTAATGTTCAAACTGAGAAGCTTTAGTGTTTTTTGCCAATAGTCACTCATTTTGAACTTTATGCCTGTATGATTGACAGTATGGGTTGATAATAAGACTGGGCTGGCATGAAATTAATGAAATGAAGATAAACAATGAACGGAATACTGAATTTTACCACAAATACCATACCATACAATACCATACATCTTACCATAACTGTGCATGTATTACTGTTATTAATCAGCCCTAGCCAATACATCAGAGCCTAAATGGAGCAGTCATGTAACATTTTCAACACTAGCCATACTTTCAGTTGTTGTACATTTATGTTGTCTTGGGAGTGAGTGGAAATCCTATGCAGCCACTTAAATAATAGTGAAGACATGTTGGCAGCAGTCTGTAGTCATTCATTTAAAAAGTGCTCTTTGAGGCTTTTTTGCTCTTCCCATTATTGCCAATGAACAAGGAGACAGACCAAGTGGGTAGTATAAAACTAATTACCTGAGTGGAATAAGTGAAGTAAGGACGATGTGATTACATGGCCTTTTAGCCTGATTTATAGTGGACACAAGGGCTTAACCAGCCTGATGCAGATATCTATGGCATAGGTTTGGATTTAATTGGACTGCAGGGTCACATAATATGATGACCATTACATCTGACCACCACCATGTACCCTCAATCCACTTTAATAACACTACCAAATCTCCAGAAAATCCCCTAACAGTACCCAAAACTCAAGTAACTCAGATCACTGTCTTAAATTTGCAGCTGCAGGGAGCTCTGAACTATTTGTGCACTCATTGAACATTCATGGGGTTGTACTGCCGGGTTGAACACAGACATCTCACAAATGCTGTCACACCACTTTTACTCACAAACAGTCACACTTTGGCATCAGCCAGTAGGGCACTGTAGCTGAAGGTTAGCCAGACAAAGCGTGTGAGCGTTGTGCTGATGAGCTGTGGTAAGTAGAAGAGAGCAGTGTGTGAAACAGCATAATGTTGGTATCCCTAAATTATATGAAGGAGGATGTTGGATTAGGAAAAGGAAAATACATGCATGAAGAGGGTGAGTATGAGGTCAAAAGGCTGTCTTTCTAATTATAATTAGGCCAATACTGGTATTTAAAATAACATTTTGGGTGAAAACTAATACTTCCTGTTGCTTTGTTTTGCCCACATCCTCCTAAGACCCTGAAAAGCAAAAGTTTAGGCTTTTTTACATTAAACAATTGCCTTGATTGGAAACAGCATGATGCAACAGTTTTTCAGATGCATTTTTTTTTTCTTAATGGAATGTCCTTTGCAGTGGGCGGCATTTTTTATTTATTTTTTTATAGTAAAGGTGTGAAACTCTTGTCCCCTGCAGAGGACAAAAATGCCTTACTGGGCCTCAGGAGGATATATTTCAGTGCGTCCTGGTTTATAAAATATGCACAGTGTTTTTCCATGTGATACACTGACTTACATTCATTTACATGTAAAGATTAGCCTTAGCTTTGGAGCATCAGTAGGCAAAAATAACTGAAAAATACTAAACTTATTAGGAGAGCTGGGTAATATGACCAAAAATACTATTATCAAAATTCTCATATCATTTGATAAATCGATCCATGATTTTCAAAAGATGAAAATCATGCAATACAATGAAGTAAAAGAGTTGAAAACAATGGTGAACACATGCATTTTAGCTGACAGTATGAACAAAATATACCCATCAGACAAAAGGAACATATATGCAATTATACTGGAATAATCACAGCCACTGATTTTCACAGAAAATCATAACAATGTACTATTAACTTATACTGTGACAATCATTATTGTCATTTCACTGCCCAATCCTACCTTTGCGTGAAACACACACAAAAAAAAAATCACCTCTGTAGAATGCAAACATGTACTTTATAAAAAACAGATTTAAAGTTTCATGCCATTTTTGTTTTCATAGTAGCACAACACTTGACCTAAACATAGAGTGAAACATAATAGAACATAGTAGTCTGTTTTGATCTGATTATCCATGTCATGCTACTACTGCACACAGGAAAAAGTATCTGGTTTCTTTATAGTGCTATGTGAGAGGAGATCTGGTAAAAATATCCTTTAGTCTAAACATGTATCGGACAGGTGCTCTGACTGTCTTCTAACTGAATGCTGCAGGTTGAGATGTCACAGTGGTGCTCCAACTAAGACACATCAAAAACTAGAGATAATTAGCTTGAACATGCACAAAAAAATGACTCAATGCACCTCTTCTGGTCTTTCTTCCTAAACTATGAAAGAAATTTCCATTCCCCCAGCCAACCTAACTCATATTTTCCACTCTCGAAGCCAGAAAAACATGGTTTCAGGGTGTTCAACTCTTCCTACACTTACATCTTATCTAAAATGGCTTTCAACACATCAGCCACTTTTCAATGAAATTAACTTCCTGCCTTTACTTCAGGTTGCAAAGTCTGAACAAATGTATGTTTTCTACAAATATCCTTATCATCCAGGCGGAGGCAACACCCTCATCAGTAACGGTGCTCTGACAAATTGGATCAAAAGGGTAGTTTGTAGTTCTTGAGGAAATATAATCAAGCAAATCCCTTTGTGTATAACCTGCAAAAGACTCAGCAATGCACATGAGTTAAAATAATTTGGCAGGTCTGGGAATTTTACCTGCCAAACACAGAACATACAGCAACAAATACAGCAAGTTTCAAACACTAGAGAGTCCAGTTCTGGTCCAGGTCTGCTGTGAAACTACAGTGACTGGGGAAAATCTGCCATATAAGGCAACTCCAAAATTAGCTCAAGAGTTTCAGTATGTGTAGATTTGTGAGTCACATGAACTTGGACACACACGGGGCTGTATAGGCCGCTGCAAATCTAGGCCGGAGCTCCTGACACCAATCCAGGATTTAGTGTAGAAAGTGGAATTTGGTTTACTAAGGGTGTAAACAGACCTTACAGCTGCATTAACAATGGAAATTATTACAAGCTTTGACGTTCACTTGACAAACTTTCACCTACGACGTCGCATTACTGCATTAGTTTGCCTTTGAATAAGCTTAAAGTGTTAAAATTCAATGTAATAATGTTTTGGACAGATGACCTAAATGACATTGTCATTTGAGATGAATGAACCCACCAAGACAAGGAGGTACTTTTTGTTCTATTTGTCTTATTACAAATCCAATTCAGATGAGAAATTCACAAGAAGGAACTTTTATAGAACAGTTTAACATACGTAAGCTCAAATCAGAAGTAGCATGATGGCACATTGCTAGCATTAGCATAATAAAAACAGAAAACCTATTTGACTAGTTAGTTATTAAGCATCAACATCTGAATCTGTAAGCGTCGACTACAAGCAATTTGATTCTCTTTCCTGAACCACGGATCACAGCATATATGAATGAGCATGATGCACTTGTATAATGTTATTATAATAATGAATACATGAATGAATAAATAATGCACACTATTACATTATCTGAAGCTAACGCAGAGCATGACAGCAGTGTCTAGGTAACTGCTCTTCCAATCGCAGTGTTCCATAAAACATTTACTTTCTTCTGACATGACTTCATAATGTATATTTATGGTGTATTATCATAGCTGGCTGAGACCCTAAACATGCTTCAGCCAAGTATGCTAACACACAAGCCTGTAGCCGAAGCTGTACCCTCTTGTTTGGGTTGACGTCTGCTAAAAAGAAACACAGCTGACTGACTTGACCAAGCAATTCCTTATTCTGACAGGAAATCAAACGAAAATGCACAAAGCAAATGTATAAATGTTTCCAAATCAGACAAAAAGGATTGAAAACATCAGATTATTATTTCCTCAAAGGTGAATTGAGGTGTATTGTTATTTTATTGCCTGAACAGTGTTAACCTTCACATGATCTACGTTTGTTAGCATAAAGACTTTTACACACTGGACGCATTTTTTCTTTCGTAATTCACGTGTTAGTATTTCTTAAGCCGTTTATATCATGAGTACCTTCACCCAGATTACGAATATTTGCTGTATTTTTTTTTTTAAATGTCAATTTTTCCAAGCTTTCACAGCACAAATGAAGACATCAACCAATCATTTTTGTGAACTGGACATCATGTGACAACAACGATGGAAGCGAACCTGTTAATTTCAAGCCACAGTTTAGTATGAAAGACGTGATAAAGATACATAATCAAGTGAAGGACAACATGTGGGGCATTGACAAACAACTAGACTGTCAAAATAATGAGGAATTTGTGTAATGTGAACATCATATGAAATAAAGACAACCTGGACTGAAGACTGAAGACACACAAGTGGCAGATGAGCCTTCAGCTGATGTTGAATCCATTACTATTTCTGTCCAATGGCCTGGTGCAAACAAATCTTTTATAGAACAAGTGTCACAAACTGGCATCGCCACAGGTGTGAATAGTTTGGATGCAAAATATTCGTCTACAAACATTTCACATTTTCATGTTTTTTTCCATCATGCCCCCAATTTGTAAAGGCTAATGGAATATCGCAAAAAATATATACCTTTTTTTAAATAATAGACACTCATAAGGTCACAGGAACCTTAATCTTTTAAGTTTATCCTTGAGTCCAAGTGAAACTTTATGCCAAAATCTAAGACAATCTGCCAAGGGGTTGACAGGACTGACTGACCAATCAACCGACCAACCATTAGGCAAAAGTTCTTATACGAAGGCTGGCGAGATGAATGGACCTAACCCTAACCCTAACCCTAACCCTAACCACTGTTGGGTCATGGCTGGAGAAAGATAATTCTAATTAATGTAGACAAACAAATAGCATTGAGAATATTTGTTCTGAAAGAAATATCTCTAGAAGAAGAACTAATCTTGACTTGGCCATTTTTTTCGCCAATATCAAAACACAAAGTAATTTAATCAAATCAGTTCCACACATTTCCAGTCCTAGTCTGTGGGTTAGGGTTAGGTTCTTGCCATAGTGCATGTTGAATATATAGTTTCACTCTTGAGCAGAATGGCAGACTGAAAAGAGAAAGAGGCACAGAGTGCAGGACAGTGAATCCAGTTGACCATACATGGTCAAACCCAATTTTATCCCATCCACTTTGCCAAGAGGCCTTTCACACGCTGACGACAAGCATCACACCACACGCTTTTTGTGTGAGGGTGTGTTTATCAGGTCACATTCTCTCTAACACGGTATGACATGTTTTTCTAAACTGGGTTCTTTCATTGACGCATTTTATGCATTCTTGATTGGTTATACCACCACATGTCTGTCAGGTTCTCAGGATATACAAATATGCATTCTCAAATGTCAAATGCCTTTGCAAACTTAAGGCTGAGCCCCATTTGAGTGGATTTATTACCTGAAGGTAGACGCCTCCAGGTCTGGCCTCCTTCTGGAGGTTGTACAAAGGACTTAAATATTACTTCCTGTGTCAACAATCCTGTCCTATTGGGTCCAAGGAGTTGTCTTGTTCATCAGAACCTTTGTTGTTTTTAACTTTTGGCTTAAATTTGAAATTCTGTGGTGCAGCAGTACACATTTCTGATTTCTGAAACATTAAAAACTGTTGCATCACCATGCCAACACTGTTCAACGACACAATCACCACTTTGATAACTTCCGATGACACTGAATTTGAAGTCACTTGAGGTTTTAGGAAGAGTTTTTTACTACTGTCTGGACAAATCAGCAGAACGTGGAAAACATTGCATATAAATCAAAATGGCAGAGTTTCTATTGGGCTCAAGAGGAGTTTTTTGTGTCCATGGACCTGATACTTGTGCCTATTAGGTACCTCTGGGTTCCACCTCATGCAAATACTTAATTGGGACTATTAGCCCCTTTCGCAGTGTAAGGACGTTTTGTAGTTCCTGTAACCTTTTCAGGAACTAGGCCATTTTTTAAAGTTTATGGGATATTATAAATATGGGACTCATTTGGAAGAAGAACTACTGTAGATACAACAGGACCATCTCAGGCACTAAAAAAATAGGTTTCTACAGGATTTGTGTGTAATGAAACAGAATGCCTAAATGAAAAGAAAGGCTTACTCTCCCAGGGTGATCGAACCTGTTGAAAGTCAGGCTGGCATTTCATAAACGTGTTCTTTTAAACAAACTTGCTTCTGTTCAAATGGAGGCTTTCATTGGCTATAAGTAGTCTGGTAGTAATCAGATAAGAGCTCAAACACAAACCTTATGTCTGTGAGGAGGCGAGTTTCCATTACACTGCCTCGTCATAATAAATCTACGCTGAATTACACACAGAGAGTAGTAGCTTAAAGGGATTAGGGCTGAAATCCAGTAACCTTAATGCCTCTGGATAGTTCAGCCACAGACCTCTAAACTGCATTTGACGAGCCCAAACCCTGTAGGAATACTAAGAGAGTGTGTTCATTTCAGCAAATCACTAGAAGTGCTGGGGTCAGTATGATATGTGATGAGACCGTACATCAGCTGTCCGCCTCCTCTGTTCTGTCTTTTGGTTGGGTTTACAGATCACTTCAGAGCAACCTTCAGTGACATAAGGTTGTACTGTTCTTGCCTAAGTTTGTTGCGACATGAGGTTATGACTCATTTTTACACTTATAATGTAATTTTTGGTACTGAGAAGTTGTCAGAGGTTTGCAGGGTTCAGTTTACCAAAGAAAAAAATGATAGACTGCATGATGAATTTTAACCCTATGAAGACTAGGGTTTAAATCTGATTGAATAAGATGAGGGTAGGTCTATGGGAACAGATCCTGTAAGACAAAATAATGACAAACTGATGGTAAAATAATGACATACCATCTCACAGATTTAACTTAGTGTTTGAAAATAATAAGAATTATGCTCAATAAATGAGAGATTTACTCAAAACAATGACAGACTTTCTCAAAATAAAGAAATACCATTCCAATATTTTGACTTAGTATCTAAAAAGAATGAGAGACTTACTTTACAGGATGTTCTTTTTCCAATCAAAGTGTCAGAAATGGGCTTCCATATATTTCTACTCTCTACTTTGTTACATAATGGACGGAAACTGAAAGAATAAACTTGAAAGTAGAGTTGTATGCAGATTGTTACTATTACACAGGTTGTGTAGGTTACATGGAATGCAAAGTGTGTTCAGCTGTTGCATAGTGACATGATGGGGGTGTGAAGTGTTGTTGCTGAAAAACTACTCACTGTCTTTTACTGGGATAAAGGTGAAATAAGGCTGATCCTGGAACAGTTCGCAAGACCTCCAATGTGCAGGGCAGCAGGAGTTCACAATCTAAAAGGCATGACAAAACACTATAAATTAGTCAGAATGTTCACGTGCAGTATGTATGAATTCAATCTGTTGCAATATGTTGCAAGACAACAGTGTTTGACTCATTACACATGGAAAAATAAAAATGTAAAAATGTCTGAGCTGTTCAGTCACTAACAGATTTGCATCCATGTCGTCAGACTGGAACAATAATAAAGACTGTGTGTGTGTGTGTGTGTGTGTGTGTGTGTATATATATATATATGTGGCTGAGTGTACCCTCTGGGATCACATTAGAATAAAGCATGAATAATTTCTTTAGAGGGACGGAGCAGCTGTAGCCCTTTCACATGAAAATGAGCAGCGCCCACACCCTTACACACACACACACACACACACACACACACACACACACACAGAGAGAGAGAGCTATACTGAGCATCTCCCCCTCACTTTCAGCTGTGTCTTTCCAAACGCCAACATTTTTATTTAATTATCAGAGGTATAGTCCCATATTTAAATCACACATCTGCACACAATAGCTCATGATAAAATGTATAGTTACTACTTGATATAACATTTGGTATACTTTTATTGGAAGTTATTGTAATGGTCTGCTTGGATGTTTTTGCTACTACTTCTTCTGTACAAATTATAGTATGAAACAACTTTACATTGTGTGCACAATTGGTACGTAATTCGAGAAACCAACATTACGAAACATTTTTTTCCAATACCTTTCCAAATGATCAAAACTAAATCCTGTTACGAGCCATTACCTGGTTATGCTTTAATATCAAAACATGGCTGGAACTTTAGGTTGCAATATTTCTGGTTTTAATGGGCTACAACGGTATCTAAGTATCTAGTTTGGTATTTACAAAATAAATAACCTCTAATTTAGCCTGATTTGTCCTCCTGACAACTGACAAGGTGCTGATTCTAATGTCAAGTATCAAATTGATGGGGTTTTCAGATCCAATATCGACTCTCCATGACTGCCTGACCACTTATCATGTTTGACAATTTGAAGTGAAAATCAATTAAATTTAGTGACAAACACAACAACTATTAAGAGAGGTGGCGCTGGTGTTACCAAGCAACAGTGAATATTGTCACCCTACAGGCTAATGAAGCTAACATTAGCTATTATATTACTCTACACAGATTTTAACCCATAAAGACCCAAACAGCCACTGACGACCAAAAGTATCTACTCATATAAATGTTTAATACCTGTTGATCCACTACATGTAAATAATTGGTGTAAAATGTCTACTTTTCATGGTCATCAGATATGACCCATTTGGACATTCAGAGGCTCCATAGTTACCATGGAAACACCGGTATCTTCTACAACATTGATTCACCAGTAAAAAACATGGAGTCGGATCCATGACAGTGGATAGACACACTTGGTTTACAGTTAATTGATATATTTGCTGGAAAAACTCACTTTTTCTTCAGTTTTCTCCATTTTTGATATAATAACCCTCAACTTTAATCTGAGCTTTTATGAACATCTACATGATCTGTAAAACAAATATAGGAAAATACCTGATTTTCAAGGAAAAAAGATTAAATACAGAGGATAATATTATAATAAACGGTGATACATCACTTAAGAAAAGTTAAATAAAGAGAAAAAAATATTTGCGAAACTACCACAAAAGTATCACTGGGTCATTATGGGTTAAATCAGGTGGTAAACATCTCACTTTCAGTTCTGGCAGTAACGTCTCCTCGATTATTTCCTCATTTAAACTTGATCGGCTTCATGTTTATAATACATAGCTGCAGCAAGTTTTTGTTTACACATGACCTCCATAAGGTCATCTGTTTTGATACCTGCTCCGTCAGCTACAAGAATCTGAATAATGTACTGTGGCGTGTGCATGTTAGAGATTGGAGACAAGAAATTATGTGAAATTTGTCCTGAGGTGTGTGATGCAAGCTAATTCTAAAATACAGTGTGAACCAGTCTTAAGCCAAATTTCACTGTCAGTCAGTGGTTTGTTGAAAAGGTTATTAAGTAAAACTAAAATAAAACTATGAATCTCTGTGGTGTAGGGTCAAATCTGCAGGAAGTAGCAGGCAAATTCACTTTTATGCAACTCACTTCAGATTGCATTGTTATCAAGTTATCAAATGATCTGCTTTTAATAAGTGTTTGACTTCTATGCAATAAACATGTTTCCTTAAACACTTATGAGTTATTACATTTTTACACATTTCAATAACAAATGTAAACTTACTTTCAAAGTGACAAATATTTTAGTATCCAACATAAAAATGCGGACAGTGTACAGCCGATGTAGTGACATTTAATTGGCAAGATCTAAGTAGTTGCACAAGACAACCGGCCTTTCGTCAGCGGAGTCCAAGCCTTGTTCTGTGTGTGGATGTGGACGTGCCCTGCTTCTTGTTCAACTTAACAACACTTCCTTCTATTGTTTCAGGAAGTTCTTTAAAGACCCTGTCTGATGTGTCCAATATGTCTGAGTCAGTCAACACAGCCAACCAAGGTCAAAACGCCTCTGGAAACCAAAATAAACAATAGCCTCTTCACAATGGTAGTTAGGGTACAGATGCATCAGCCATTTCGGCCGATTAATTGGCACCGACAGGACATTTACTCACTCATCGGTAATGGCAAACTTGGTTCCGAGAGAGGCCAAGCGGTACTATTAGACTTCATTATCCTCGTCATTGAGGGGGAAAAGCTAAATACAAATTAAACTGGACTCATATTTGCCTAGAGTTTTAATCAGTGATTTGATTCAGTTTTACATTGGTTGAGTTTGATGTCCAGATATTGAGCAAGATTTATTCATGTATTAAATTCAGTATTTACACAAACTTTTATAAATACTGATTTGATAAGTCAAAAACTGTGCATTTCCACTAATGATAATTTCTTTTTCATGAGTTTATGTTGGCAGTCCTCAGGCCACTGAAATAAACACCATCCAGATCAGAACATCTGAAAGTGGCTGCTCTTAACTTCTAATTTAGAGTTTATGTATATTATAGTAAATGTAAAAAAGTATTTCAAAAAAATAATTCAATATTGAAGTTCTGATACAACTGACTTGGGTATGACTATAATGGAGATTTATTCTCCTTTTAACTGGTCAAACTAACAAACTAGTTACAAAAACCTGCCATGACTTACAACAAAACCAATGTGAAAAAAATCAGGAAATAATGTTTTATTTATCAAATTCCATGGCTTTGTTCTTGCTAACACTTTTTTACATTGTTACACCACTGCCGCTGTCACATGTATTTTTGGTTTCAGTTTTGGCGCCATGAAAAGAGTAGATGCCCAAGATCCTATCAAAAGAACTCAAGTGGATCATCACTTCCAGTCACTGACTTTACACTAAATATTCAGCAAACGCGACTGCCTTCATAGATGCGCAGTATTTTGGCAGACAGATTACAGATTGTCCAATGCCATCCATCATAGTGGATCACACAAAAAGCATCTGAAGTGTTTTAGGAGTAGAGTTAGAAGCAGAAATAGGCAGACAGGGCAGTTTCTCGACAGCTCTGAGATAAAACCATAGGCATCGTTTCTGACATGAAGGAAGTCATCAGTGATAACATGCAAAAAGACAAGAGTTCACAGCTACACAAAATGTAAATTATTGTTTGCTAAAGTGTGCAAATAAAAAAACCATACACACATGGACAGAGCTGCATAACCTCATGAGGCCTGAGGAGATGTGGGCAAGTGAATCATCACCATCAGGAACAAAAAAAAAAAAAAATAAAGAAGTATGAATGCGCCAGTGAGTCACCTCAATGAAGTCACAGTCTGGTCTGAAGGACAGTAAGAACAGGACAGAAAGGCTGCTCTCTGAGCAGAATATTAACACTGGGACACCAATAACAACTTCTCATAATGAACAAAGTGGTTGAAGGAACATTTTACTCTAGTATGATTTCATTTCTAATTCATAGATGAACTGCATTGAACAAACGCGGTTGCAGCTGACTATTATCTTTTTCCAATTATGAATTAATCTGCTTAAATTGGAAATATTAGGAGTGGAACAAAATGCTAATATGTGGACTCAATCATAGTGTACTGTATAATGTGTCTACACAAATTTTGGAATGGAATCGTTTTGTCATGTATTAAGTATTACAGAATGGTTGTAACAACCTCATCATGGACATCACTGTGATAGTATAAAAGCTGCAACTAATGTCAGGTGAAGTGATTATTATTAGTATTATCAACAGGTTGGATGTATTAGGCAGCAAGTGAATTTAGTCCTTTAAGCTGATTTGTTGGAAGCAGCAAAATGAGCAACATAAGAAACTGAATGACTTTGATAAGAGCCAAATTGTGATGGTGATGACCGGGTCAGAACATGTCCACAACTGCAGGTCTGGTTGGGGGTTCCTTTGTTAGTACCGACCCAAAGAGGACTAATAAAGGACAGCGGGATCAAAGTCCAATTGAGAAACCTCCTATAGCTTAATTAAAGGTTAAAGTTTAAGTTTATTATCCCTGTAGGGAAATTCAGTCACTGCATTTTACCCATAATGTACACACAGCACCTAGCATTAGCATTAGCATTAGTGAACATTAGAAGCAGTGAGGTGCCACTGAAGGAGCTCGGGGACCAACTCCAGATCTACTGTACATCAGCAGCATGTTGACTGGTTGATTCTTTTCTTGTTTTGTTGTAGGTTTGTCTATTATTTTGACTATTATAAATGTAAAACTCGAGTCGATCATTGTTTTCCTAAGCCCAGCTTCCTGAAATGTCTTATTTGGTCATTCATACCAGACAACATTCATATTAAAGAAGGTGGAAGGAATCAGGGAATATTGACTTAAAAAAATAGCAAAATAGTGATTGAAACAGTTATATCATCAGCTTCAGATGTTATTGTATTAAAGTCACTCAAGATCCCCATTAATAATTTACACATGTATTATTCACATCCTCTACAACTTACTAGCAAATAGTAAAAATGTGTGTATTCCAAGGACTTGTATTCAAATATATACATTAATAAAGCATTTGAAAGCGAAATTGACAAAGAAAACAAACTACTAATCACAATAAAGAAGCAGTGATCAGAGAAAAACGGGACAACTCCTCATAAAATAATCAAAATACCTGCGAGTGCCTTTGCTCTGGTGGTTTGACTTCTAAATTAAATGTTCTAAGAAGTATCTGCCAGTCTCATGAGTCCAGTATGAGCAGTTCTGTTCCTGCTTTGACAGTCTGTGCAGCCATCTGTGGCAAAAAGCCTGTGTTTGCCAGGACATTTGTCTGCCTCATTTGTCAGCATCATGTTAAACATCAGAAGGCTGCGGGGCTCTTCTCACAACACTGATCTGCGAAAAACAAGATTTCTCAGAAGTGTACACGTGTCCCTGTGTCAACAAACACATGCGTGGTATGATCCAATTTACTGGACAAATGACTGCATGTGATCGTCTTTCCTGTTGTAACATACAGTACATGTAAACAATGAAACTGGAGTATCAGCAGCACAGCTGGCAGCAGTATGGAGGAAACAATCTGCGTATAAAACTAAAATTAACTGTCTGAGAAGTCCACGTATAACCAAGGTAACTAGGCAAAAGGCTAAAGAGGCAAGTTACAACAAAATGGTGTATGATGGCTATTTTGCATAATTTTGGACCAAAATTATAACAATATTTTGACATTATCTAGTAAACAAACCCATGCAGGCATTCATGTATTACCTACAGGATTTTGCCATCTGACTTTTATAATGAATCAGTCCCATTTTCACACTAATTCAGAAGCTTTGGTGTAGATCAGACTCTATGTCAGATTTCAGAAGACCTAAGTGGCAAAACATCACATTACACCAACTCATTGACATAGACTAAACCCCAATACTACTTACAACAAAAAATATACCATAATTACAAAGATAAACAGGCCAATTAAAATGAACATTACCTGAACAGGAACATTTTGACAGCACTGTTATTTAGTTTAGGTGTTTTTACTCACACCAAGTGTACATTCCCTCTGAAAAGTAATTAAGTGGATGCAAAATTAAAATAAGCCCCTTTTCCACTGCAGGAACTTGGAATTTTAAAAAACCTTGGTGCATTTCCGCTGTAATTTCCACAGAAATTACCTGTGGAAAATCCTAGTAAGGTTAGGACTTTTGAGAATCCTTGGAATTCTTGAGGGGCGGGGCTGTGTGCTGAAGAACACACTGGCACCATTCTGTAATTCCGTTTAAGCCAGTGTGCACCTGCAAACGCCTTTTCCGTGCAGATAACGTTGTTATTTGTGACGTGATAAAACACGAGGCACAACAGAACAACTTGAGCCTGGTGTACTGTGTCGCACAAATGACAATGGAGACGTGTCGCAGATTATGGCATCATCATGCGTGTTTGGTAAATCAAAGTAAATAAATTCATGGTAACATTGGTGGAAAATATAAGATTGTGAGATGTCCCAGACCTAAAGAGTAACAAAAGCAGAGTTGTGACTTATGCGCTTAGTTTTTATTCAGCTAAAGAAATGGTACTGTTTAAAGGCTTGAAAATACTACTCTGGACTATAGATCTGTCACCTCATACAAGCTGCAAATATTTATTCAAGTTGTATTACAAATCGGAAATTTCTGTAAGACCTAATGTCTGAGCAACAGCCTGACAGAATGTCTTCATATCTGTCTATCTTCAGGGTTCTTTTTGATTTATCTGGATTTTATGTCAATGCCATTCATTTTTTCTCCAATTCCTCTTGTCTTTTCTTTTTTTTATTTTCCTTTGAGGTGTCAAGGGGGTTGAATATTTGACGGCTTGTGTGTTTATTTCCTGAAAAATACATCTAAAAACTTGGTACAAATATTGACTTGTACTCATGATTAAAGTGATTGGATTTTGGTGGCCAAAGGTCAAGGCAGTTGTTACCGCACAAAACATGTCAAAACCCATCTTATTTAACTTCAGGTTCCTGATGAATTTTCCAATAAACCCTGGTATTAATGTTTATTTTAAAAGCAAAATATCTATAGTGGAAAATAGAGCTGTTTTTAAGGTAATACTGTGTTTTAGTTGTTAACAGAGAAACCCACCCGCTCTTTCTGTATCCATCCATGTCTATACATACATTTCAAAACCGAAAAAAAGTTCACAGTGCAACTAATGGACTGTGACTAAACATATTCTGACACAACTTACATAAAAAAAAAAGCACCGTACACATTTATCTGCCCGTCTGAACAAACTGAGCAGTCAGTGTGACAGGTTTCTGTGCTTTTGCTGACAAGCTAAACATAAAGTCCTCACTCTGTAAACGTTTCTAATCCTCAGTGATGCAGTGAAAGAACACAAAGCATTGCTCACCTCCGCAATTAAAACATGAAGGTTAAGGGTGAGAGGTAGGGATGGGAATGGAGAACCGGCCCCAGACTGACCAGCCCGTCAGAACTGGACACAAATTACACAAATTACCCTTCACGCTATGAAAACGGAAGAAAAACAACGTGAGAGTGAACTGTGACAAATGCAGTCAGTTAAAGCTGTGTTGTCTCCTCTCCAACGTTGATGCCAGTAAATGTGAAGTGATGAGCTGCATCTCTTCGTCTGAGACTTGATTACGTGATTGCTCTAGGGCTGTGTTTTCTGGGAGTTCACGTCTGACAAACGTAAATAGAAACAATGATTTATGCTTGATGACAACCAACAGGCAATCGGCAGTACAAAAGTGTCAAACTCTAACCCACTCAGAGCTAATCACACAGCTGTACAGGTATTATTTAACAGTTTTAAGACGTACCATATCACAGTTAGTTGACCTAACCACAATTTATTTCATATATATATACTGTCTAATGGTGATAATTGACTCCATCCACCTATATAAATGCATTTGGATGAATCCTCCTGCTAATAAAAAGACAGCTTATGACTAAAAAAGGAGATTCTGTTCCATTCATTCCAATGGGAGAAGTGAATGATTCAGATCATTCACAGATTTTTACCTTTTTTTTTTTTTCATTTTCAAAATCACCTGAATTTATCAAAAATAGACATGTGGTAAAAGTTACTTTGATGAAATATGCTCTTTATCACTAGTTCTTGTAGCTTTTTTCTGACTTCAGTCACTTCTTAAGTAAATGCTAAACTTAACTAAGGAATTATATAAACAAACCGAACAAAGACAGTAAGTAGTAATAGGGTTTTCCTGGCTCAAATAAGGCAGAGGTGGTACCATCCTGATCATATGAATCACACTGACTGAGTCAACCTTTAAAAGCAACTTACTTCTAGTTATAGTTGTTATATAACTGCAGAATCTTCTAATGGCATTATGCTAACTGGTTTTACTATTACTTTATGTAACAAATCATCCTATGAGTGAGCAAAATCAGGAAATACATGTCAAAGTTACTGAGTTACTATATATCTACTATTCTGTTGGTAAAAAACACTAGAATTCTTTGATGGAGGAACAGTGACGTCAAACATTGGTTTCTGAATCTGAATTCTGCCAATTTGGCAATCGCCGTGTTGGCTATTTGGAGCCAGATGTGACCATATTTGGAGACAAGTGCCAAATCTATGGGAGTCCAAGAGGACAGAGGTCAGCTAATTCTAAACATGGTAAGTGTCATCATGCGCCATGTGACTAAGTCGGTTTACAGTGTTGTTAGTGGAACCGATTAACAGAGGGAGCTGTCATACAGACCTGTCAATCAAAGCCAACATGGCAGACATCAAGGTCTTTTATTTGACCTGAGATTTAATTAATGAAGCAACAGTTTAAAGATGGACCAGACTCTTACATGAGAGTCAAAATAAAACAAATGAGAACAGAATGACTCCTGGAAAAATAATACTTTTCAGAGATTAGTTCAATCTAAGTCAGTGGGACCCAGGGCTTTTTGGAACCAACCCCAGCCGCCTTCAGCTGTTTTAGAACTTTAAAATATTCATGCTTCACCTTCCTTATCCCTTGCTGAAAACTTCTTGTGCCACCACATCATTGTAAAACGGCAACTGAGTTTACAAATGCTGCAAAACTTGGTAGGAAACAGTGCTTTCCATGAAACTTCCTCCTCTTTGTCTACAGGTAGAGGCAGCGTAGGATTTGATGAATGTGGAAAAACCATGAATAAGGAACAGTGTCATGTGTGTGGATTTTGAAACTTTGGAAATTACATTTTAAAATTCCCAAACAAGTCACAGGTTTATAACTTTGCTTTCCCCTGTAGCAAATAGAAGTGATGAAGACTCTTGAAAACGTTTTCAAGAATAAAACCAGTCGCGTAGAACTTCAAAAAACCATTAAGGATGAATGATGCTCTGGGCAAATGAGAACTTATACATTTAATAAGTACTGGTATTTTTGCTCATTTCATAAAAATGTAAGTAA
This sequence comes from Apogon talboti, assembly GCA_037367365.1. Lineage (NCBI taxonomy): Eukaryota > Metazoa > Chordata > Actinopteri > Kurtiformes > Apogonidae > Apogon > Apogon talboti. Next base: position 7,783,761 of record JAPQRQ010000013.1, on the reverse strand, counting down.
TTGAATTTTTCAATCTTTTAACCATTCAAACATCATTTTACAGCACTCCCCTACCTTGTTGGCACCCACAGTATTTTATACAGTGTCATATTCAACCATTCCCAAACACATTCGCTGACTAATGTGAATTTTTGGGGGTTCAGCATCTTCAGTGTCTTGCCCAAGGGCAGAAATTGGGAATCGAACCACCTCCCCTCCAGATTGTGGACAGCCTGTTCTCCCTTTGAGCCTCAGCCTCAAACCCAGGTACAGATGAGCACAGAAACTCAGATAAACAAACCCTTTAAGTAGAAGAAACACTATTTTTCCGCAGAGAAAACTGAACAGGAATCAAGAATTGAACAGATCAGCTGAATGGATCATTTCACTGGAATCAGCAAAACTGTACGAATTCCCAAGTTAGAGATCAGCAGTGAACCTGTCATACAAAAGAGCCAACGTATGAGTTGCACGCCTGAATCAGATACATAGACAATCTTCAAAACAATCAAAGTGATAGTCTGCAATTCTAAAACTGACAATAAACAGAACCAGTGACAATAATTTGCGTCCCCAGCGATGCGGTCACCCTAGTGAGTGTGGTCGTAAAGCACCCTTCATCCTTCTGTGGAAACCCCCACTAGCATCCAGCATGATTGTGCATTTTCCCCGAGACCCCTAAACACACCTCCAGTGTCCTTCTACAGCACACAAGCGCTGTGCTGTGTTTACATGACATTAGCGCTGAGTCAAACAGACGGCGGTGTGAGTCTCCACACATACCCGGGGACGAGCGCTGGGCTCCGTTAACTCCGGTTCGCTTCACTTCAGTCTGCTGCCACTGGATGTAAACAAACTCACGCTGCAGACGCCGTCACGAGGCTGAGGACTGCAGCTCGGCACAGCGTCAGCATCACCTCCTCTTCCTCCCGATCGCATCGCTCTCCTCCTCTCCGACTGTTAACTCTTTATGAACCTCACTCACAGCACGAACATTTTACTGACACAGCTTTCATTATCAGTCATCTGGACCGCAGCTGCATATACTTTAATAGATGGAAAAGATAGTATTGGCAGGTACTGTAAAGATCATTTCAGTAAGTATGACAAGGTAGAGGGGACTAAATTCCAATGAGTCAGCATCAGTCATTATGTCAAATCATTATTTCTTAAAGGGTGATTTTTGGACCTTGAGTCAAAGTTAAACAGATTATTATTTTTTAATTTTAAATATTTTTTTAATGGCAGTATGTAAAAAATACTTGCCAAGTATGTTATATCGAGTACAAGAAAATTAAGATTTTTACTATAGTATTGTTACTACTATTGTTTGTACTGTAAACATACAGTATTTCACTGTTGAAAAGCCACAGTGACGGGAGTTGCAAACAAGCTAAATGCAAATCTATATGTCCACTATGTTTCACTAGATTGTCCCCGATAAATAATGAATAAAATAAAAGACAAAACATGTTGGAAAATGATGAAGCATGTACATTGTTAGCTCAATATGTAAGGAAAATAAAAACTAGACAAAAGGAAGATTTATATTGAGATAAAGAAATTTACAAAAACATACACGTTCATAAAAACATGTAAAACAAACACAATAAGCGCTACTATAACAAAAGTGCATAATTGTCATCTTGTTACATCTCTACATAATTTTATTGTTATATCTTTTATGTAACTTTAATCTAGTTTGTGCCTTTTGCATCATTTCAGTCTATGATAATCTTTTACATAATAGTCTTCTTGTTACGATTTTTACATAATTACCATTTTGTTGCATGTTTAGCTAATTTCACCATTACTATTTTATGTAATTTTCATCTCATATATTTTGTTATTGTTGTCTTGCTACAACTTTTACACTATCTTTTTCCTTTTCATGTACTATATTATTTTCATCTTCATGAAATCTTCAGATTTTTGTCACTTTGTTTTATCCATTTTATGTCATTTCATATTATTTCTCTTACATCATGTTCATTTAGTTACATCTTTCATGTCATTGTCATATCTACCTATCTATCTATCTATCTATCTATCTATCTAGGATGAAACCAGTATGCTGTTGTAAATGTGTGCAATAATGAACAACTATAATGGATAATAATGGTTAAGTCACCTCAAATGCATTAAATAAGCCTGTTTTGAGAATGGAAGAGTATAAAGTACATATATCTGTGTTAAAATATAGGAAGTAACAGTATAAAGCTGTCAGGAAAGCATACACTCAAGACATTTGAATGCACCACTTCAGTTCAATAATAAAGTATTTGTACTTAATTATGTCTTAACTCTGTTACTAAATGCATCTGTCAGGTCTAACTACAGACACGTGCAAAAAAGATGCCTTGAAAAGAAAGCAAAAACAGACACAGGCTTTAAATGCACACAGCATGAACAGTGGTGACACTTTTTACAGCGTTACCATGGATCTACAAAAACATCTTTTACAGTGTGCAGATGGCTGGTGAACTGATGCCTCGGGGAGACACATCACGTTTGTTGTCATGCTTCTTGTGGTGCTCCTATCTTTGGCATCCTGCACAAAGGTTTCACTCTGCTTTAGGTTTGATGCTCCCCCGTTTTCCCCTGATGCTCACCATCAATAATTCATCAGACTGGTCCATGTGAGTATTTGTTTTTCAGACCCTACCCCTAACTTGGACCATGATGAGACAAGTACTATAGTGTGGAAAAAGAGTAGAAGAAGAGTAGAATGGGTGGATATTATGACATTTGGGCAGCTATGCAAAATACATAATAAAATGCCAAAAGAGAGGAAGTTTTATATCTAAAAAAATGTGAACCTAATCTTCAATCCTCATGGTTTTACCGTATTTTCCGGACTATAAGTCGCACTTTTTTTCATAGTTTGGCTGGTCCTGCGACTTATACTCAGGTGTGACTTATATATATTAAAATATATAATTTCACATGTTCTTAAATGTTAGTTCACACTGACCGACATGACCAAGGAGTAAACGTTACCTACAGCCACGAGAGGGCGCTCTAGGCTTGTGACAACTACCAGTATGTGCTACCACTGGAACTAATGCTGAGTCTGACAACAGCCCCGCAGAAGAGGAGGCGGTGCTTCATCTTCCTTCGGAGTTGGCGAAGTTGTTCAGAAGTGATACCGAGGATGAAGAATTCAGTGGATTCAGTGATGTGGATTGAGATTGAGAGTTTTGTGAACTTGCTTACCGGTAAGCTTGTTATGTTAATTCTGCCTATTCATCCTCTCAGGTCTGTTCTTTATGCTATTCTGTAGCTGAATAACCGTTAATGTGTTCCGTTAACATACTGGACACCTATTCAGCCTGTTGTTCTTTATTCTATTGTTATTATTATAACTTGTCTTTCCAGATGAAATGTCCGTTCTTGGTCTTGGATTTTGTAAAATAAATTTCCCAAAAAAATGCGACTTATAGTCCAGTGCGACTTATATATGTTTTTTTCTTCTTCGTGACGCATTTTTCGACTGATGCGACTTATACTCCGTAGCGACTTATAGTCCGAAAAATACAGTAGTTGATTTTCATGAACAAACTTCACTGGTCACAACTTCTCACAGGTAGGGATTTGAAGATTTCTTTTTGTTGTATCTGACAGCAAACTGAAGTGTTTTGGATTTTGGATTGCTAGTTAAATGCAATTGATAAATCTCTGCAGCTATTGTTAAATCCGTTTCACATCTTGAATGTTTCAACTCATTTTAGGATAAACACATCTTTCAGCACTTATACAAGGTTCAGCGTTCTCTAAATATACAAGTCAGGTCCTTGTGACACCAAAATGCTGAGTACTGGGTAGAAGTAAAAAGAACTGTCAGCCAAAATAACCGTCACATTAACTGAGGATATAAATTTGTGCAAGCTGTAGCCTTAAACTGTTGTCTAATCAGGTTTCTATCTGCATATATTTTGTTCCTCTCCGCCTGATTGAATATGACCCTTCAGAGCTCATCATCAGCCCACTGAGCGTCTACCATCATTATGTAATCTATATGTGTCTCAGCTCCGTCTCTTCAGGATCAACAGGCAGTGAAACAGCAGTGGCAACCCAACATCTGTCGAAGTCACACATGGATTTTATACAAGACGATGGCAGAGGCTTGACTCTCCTGAGCCGAGTGGGAGAGTGTGATGAGTCTGATGAGTCACCACATGTATGAGGATGTGATAGAGATACAGCAATAACATTATGACCACTGACAGGCAAAGTGGTATTAATTTTGATTACCTCATTACAGTAGGACCTGTCAGTGGGTGGGATATATTAGGTAGCATGTAAACATGCGGACCTCTAAGTTAATCCTTTATTGGGCAAGTGACTATTTTTGGTAATTTCTGCATGCATTACAACACAGTAACAGCAACAGTTACAGTGAGGACAGGCAATCTCAGGTCCAATGTGGTCTACAGGGTCTGTAAGGTCCACCTCTGCATGAACAGTGAATGTAACTGCGTGGTTGGGTACCATGAAGTAATGGTACTAATGTAAGTCATGATTTTCAAATGTGTATGTTAACAGGTGTCTGGAACAGCACTTATGTTGTTGTAATGTTGTAAAGATGATGTTCTAATGCTATAAAATATGTATTTTTCTTGTATTTTTTTATATGTACTTCAAGGATTTCTTTTTTTTTTTGCCACTTACGGGTAAAGAACCAAATATGGTAACCTCATTGACCTTCATTTTCTACATAACAATAAAAAAATATGAAACACTTCACAAAAGTAATAAAGTCTTGTTAGGTCTTCCAATAACACACTAAGGTTTAAATTTTGAATTTTGGAGTATTTCTGAGTGTCCTATAAAGGGTTAATGAGTTGGAAATGACAAAATGTGCAAGAATAGGGATCTGAGCATCTTCAACAAGGGAATGCTGGGAATTCCCAATGTAAAGTGGTTAGTACCTAATGTGGTTTAAAGAACAACAACCAGATATCAACCAATCAAGTATCTATGTGAGCACATTATAATTACCACCCGTACAATACTGACTTTACCAGACCTCTGAAGGTGTGCTGTGGTATCGGAACCAAGACGATAGCAGCACGTTTCAAACTCAAAGAAACAAAAAGTCAGGTACAATATGTTGTATATAAAGCAAACTGACCAACTATTTTTACGTGTGTGGGAAAAGCCTCAGAAACAGGTGCCAACACTGCAGCTGTGGCATCAAATATGGAGGCGTCTAAAACTGTCCTCGATAAAAACACCGCTTTCCGTTGCGTGAGAATCAGTTTGTTCGGAGTCTACTTTTTGGGTCAGAGAAAAGAAAGAGCGACGAGCTGCTGCGATTTATGTGAAGACCTGAGGGTACACGGAAAAAGGGAGTTTTCCAAGATCAACACAGGAAAAGACGTGATGGATGGAGAAAAGCAAACCCTGGAGTGACTTATGAATGAAGGGATACTCAGGGTCATGTACAAGCACAGTGCCTACAAACTCTCAAACTAAACTACTGTCTTCACTCAAGTAGAACAGACACAGGCACCATAACATCAATCATGTATCCAGTAATCTTTTATCATCAGCCGCACATGCAGGTCTCTTAAGTTAACAGACTTTACTTTTATAAATGTGTCTGTCTCCTCCTTTGTATGACAGAGCTTCAATCTGATTTCTGGAAGTGTTCTGAGCTTATTCTGTGATTCCAGTCACAGAACAGCGCTGCCAGAGGACCCCAAGATCATGAGCATCCAATATTTATTTTCAGCCTTGTTTCTTGCACACAGATAGTCTTTATTATTCTCAACATCTTTAGAACAAATTATTTACTGATGATGAGATATTCAGTGTTCGCTCTTTTACCTGAGGGACATTACTCTGAAAATATTCCACAAATTGTAAACCCAGTTTTTCCTCAGTTTGGTACAACTCTGCCCATTTTTACTTCTCAAAGACTCAGCCTGTTGAAGATGCTCATTTGTTACACCCAATCATTTTACTGACCTGTGGAAAACTAACATCATTTTATTTTTCAATTTTCAATTTCAATGTGTTTTTTAGGTTGAAATCAGTCTAACTTTACTCCCATTCTGACTAAATCTGATAAGGGCTCTGAAGTCAGAAAGAGGCTGAGATAGTAGCGCGTAAATGCAAAGTGAAAATGCAAATTATGTGCATCCTACTAAACTGGTTTTATTTGAATAATCTAGGATTTGTTGTGTTGCCAGCAGGAGGTGCTGTATGCCATGTTTATGCATAGCTCTAATTAACAGTAGAAGAAGCTGAGTGTTCTGTTGTGGTTTGCCATCTACAATGGCTGCGATATCTCTTTTCACAAATGACATGGAGGGATAATCCAGTCTCCTCATGGTCCACATTAGCTGTTGGCCCTGACATATTTTCACACTTCATCAGAATATAACGGAAGCAAACACCTGATCAAGTCACATGACCAGTCATATTTCCATTTCAACTATGTACATTTACTCTTTGGTGAAAATGCCAAAAACCATCCCAAACAAGCTAAAAAATGTCACTGTAAAATCTGAGTTTTTTTTCCCAATGTTGGAATTTCCATTAACTTTTTCCAATGATAAATGTCAAAATGTACAAAAAATACATTAATAAAAACCTAGCTAGGGTCTGAATGTCTAGGTGTGGATGTGAAGGAGTAGTTCAGGGACATAAGTATAACAGAGCATCACAAGACACTTACACAGAACCATATAAGGCTCTAAAAGGGGTAATGCGAGGTTTTTTTTTTACTGGTTTTACCACCTGAGAAAGGCCTTCCTAATAATCAATACCCATTCCTGTGTATGATATATTTAGAATATTTCTGCCACTTTTTCTTGGTATCATACTATCCTTTCCCATATAAAACTGAAGCCCTGAAGTGCTCTTAAATCTATTGGATTTCCTTGACAAAAAGAGTAATTCTCCAGCCTGTGTTGTTGTGCGGCAATGGTGTTTTAATACATTATTTCTGATAATTATATGCAAAGAAAAGCAGTCTTACAAGGCAAAATTCGCCCCATCCTGTGAGTCCTACATGCAAGTTTGGCAGAATCTGACTGAAGGACAGATGAACTGAGCATCTCTGATTAGAGATAGTAACATTGACTTTTCATGCACATTCCATGGTGTAGAGATGTACTAAAGGGACGACTCTATATGATGAAATGTGTGGGAGGGCACAAGATTTTCAAACAGGAAGTGCTGAGTTGAGCTGAGAATTCACCTACACAATGCAGATTTTTAGGTGCATAATGAGAAGCAACGATGCTTTTCATAACAACTAGTCTGTTTACAGCTCAAAAACATATTTCAGTGTAAATGTCACTTTAATGAAAGCACACAATTATGAAAAATAAAAAGTACTTGACAATTACCATCTAATGCATTAAACTATCTGTTATGCCACTGACTCTACTTATGTATAGCTGAAAAGTATTTGTGCTTGTGCTCATAGTGTGACAAAGTGTGACAAAACTTGCAACTAAACCCACTCTGACTACAAACTTTCCCAGCAGCCCATGCTCATTTCCCCGACTGCCCACCTTCCAGCTCATAAAGAGCATCATCAGCTCTTCCAAGTCGATGTCCAGCTGACCTTGACTTCTGCACAGCGAAACCCAAAACCTCAGACAGAAAGACTGCAGTGTGTACAGCGTGGAAAGTCGCACACGGACTCAGCACACGCACACGTGCATATCCACAGTGATCAGCACACAGAGGAAGAAGGCGTGCAGCAGATGCAATGACTGAGCATGAACATAGGTTTACTGCACAATGACTGGGTTTAATAGGTAGGATGAGGATTTACAGCATCACCGTCCTGACATTAGACAAACACGTCCAAGCATGACAAGCCCATATTTACACTCACACACACCCAGAGAGGAAAATGCACCGTTTCCCAACTAAGTTACGTAATACTTGCGGTAGCGGTGTTTCTCAGATTGTCACACTCAAATCACCGCTTACACATTTCAGTATGTCCTATCACATGAGAATTGTCACATTATGCTCCACTTTAGATAATACACCGCATTGTATACACCGTGTTTACATGTCTTGCTGTAATTTTATGTCATGCCCTGCTTTCAGTCTACCATATTTGCTGCATTTTCTTGCTAATTCATAAGTTCAGAACCACAAATAACAGCTAACTGTCTTGTTTACTAAAATGCGTTTCCGTTTCCGAACTTGCCGCTAACAGTGTAAACACTGACAAAAGCCGCAGTCGCGAGCTCTCTCAGCCGGCAAACTCGTCATTATACCACTTCGTCTGAATTAGAAAACGGCCTTAAATGTCTCCTACTCACCGGTTGGATGTGGAGTTGTGATAAAATATCCGTTTGTGGTCAAAAAGATAACTGTTGTGGGGAGTGTGTCCGTAGGTGCCGCACTGTTTCACCGGACGGACTCAATCCGCCTGGGTTCTGGGCTGCAGTCAGTAGCTGCTGGCCACGCCCCCTGCGTGGCACGCCGGCTAAGTCGTCATCACGTTCTAGTCCAACGCACCTCATACACTTTTTATTTCAGAGTCAGAATCAGCTTTATTCGCCAAGTACGTAAACACATACTGTATGGGGTTCTTTGCTGGTAGACGTTGTCTCTCTCGTAAATGATAAATACAAGATATATTAAAAATGTAATAAAAGTGACAAAAGAAAAAAATAAGGTCTCTATATATTAGGAACTAGTATCAACTTCAGTAGTAGTTTAGTGCAGTTTTTTGTATTTTTTGCTAACATTTAAAATGGTGAAATATCCAAAAATAATGTATTATAAAGTCATTTGTCAACTAGACATACATAAGTACATTAACTAAGGTTGATGTACTTAGGAAGTATGTCAATGTTTAATAACATCGACATACTTAAACTCAGATAATTTCGATTATTTGCGTTTTGTTTTTTTTTTTGTTTGTTTGTTTGTTTTTTTGGTAGTTGTTTTGTTTTTCTTTTTTACTTTACAGCCAAAACTTCCCCGAGATACTAACACTCAATGGTGTCAAAATCATTTTAGTTTAATTTTAACCTATAAATGTAACTTACGAATAATGACAACTCCAAATTTTTCTCTTTGTCTTAGTGTATAAAAATTACAAACTGTCCTTTCACAAAAAATGTGACTAACCTGCACAAACATGAACAACCTGAAATGCCTATTAGAGAAGTAAGTGAGATTTTAACAATATTCTGCCTGTTATTATATGTCTTGTGTATTTGTAGATCCACTGTGAACTGTAAATTGTAATTCACATGTGTAAATCATAAGCTGGAACATAATATTGTTAAAATAGCCCTTATTTTCCTTGAGAAATTTCAGGTTGTTCATATTTTTCCCATTTTTTAAAAGGATGCTTTGTAGATGCAAACATTTTCATAATGTAATGATACTTTTTTCACTGCTATTATTTTACTGGTCTGGCCCACTTTAGATCATATTGGGTTGTATGGCCCATGAACTAAAATGAATGCAAACTTTGAAAATCACTTTAGCAACTCTGTTCTGTTTTGCAGGAGATTCTTAAAATCCAAAAAGAAACACAGTATATAAAAACGATCATGTGAAAGTTATAATCAAAACATACATTGAAAAGTACTGACAATATACAAAAGTACAAAGAAATGCTGAAATATATACAAGGCCAACTCTGTACCACATATAAAGCATATAA
>JAPQRQ010000013.1:7756669-7774024 GCA_037367365.1 Apogon talboti | reverse complement strand
ATAAGATAAGATAAGATAAGATAAGATAAGATAAGATAAGATATTCCTTTATTAGTCCCACAAGGGGAAATTCCAAAAAATATAAAATATATATAAAGTAATAAGATATATGTAAAAGCTAAAATTAAAAACACATAATTAGTATTGTGTAAAAACTTCCTGTTATGTAAAATATATCTGTTATTTCAATTATGGGAGTAAATGGTGTTTATCAAGTATATTCCAAATGTGATACTGTACTTGTGACTTGGCTGTTCCTTACCTATAGTTCTGAGTTAAAACTGGCCTTTACTGCCATCTTGTGGTTAATTTATGGAATTGCATATAATTACATGTTTTAAAACCTGCAGTCACAGCTTTTACATAGCATTGGACAGTAATGTATCATGTATTTTTTTAGTTTTTTCAGTAACAGCATGAGAATAATGGAGTTAAGTTTTAATTCATGTCATTGTGGACATATAGTAGTGTACGTGGGCTCCACCCAGAAGGTATGGCACAAAGTTGAACTGACAAGCAGGTTAGACAACACTACAAACAAGAATAGTTTTACACCTCAGACAGGAACCTGTTCAGGAGGAGGACTTCATTCGATCAACAAGTTGACACTGAAACTGGGTCTGTTCTGGACATGGACTGGAGTAAACAGACTAAAAAACAAGGTTTCTAAGCTGGAACTAAATGTGTTGCTTCCGTCCGGTTCTGGCTACATCAGTGTTTTTGGGCCCAGATGTTTAATGCCACACATTGGAAGTAGCTGAGATCTGAGATTGCTGGACATGGGGGCCTCAGCTTGGTCCGGACTTAGAGCAGCCCTGATCGTGGTCCTGCTCCTCTCACTCTGCTGCAATCTAGGAAACTCTGAGATCCAGGAATCGAAACCTGCGGAATCCCCTGTTGTTCCAACTGTTGTCAAACCTTACCACAATGAAGGGAACGAGCCTCAGGCCTTTCCCAATGCGGAGCAGGCCAGCCTTCCTGTGTTTACCATGGACTACGCTCGCATCCAGGTCCCTTTTGAGTTCACGCTGTGGATACTACTGGCCTCCTTTGCAAAAATTGGTAGGTTTGGGATGAACAGCCTGAATTGAATTAAAAAAGACTTCCAAGAAAACCAAAAAGACCCAGGAAAGTAAAGGTTTTGGCTTTTTTACATTAAATAATTGTCTTGATTAGAAACAGTTGTTTCAGTTATATTTTTATTATTATTTTATTGAATACACAAGCATTATTTGGGGGAGATTTTTGTTCTTTATATATATTTGTTGTATTAATTGCAGGGATATAGTCTCTCAGTGGCTACTAGTTATTACCCTATTGATATGTTTTCTTTTCTTAGTTCTTAGACCATTTGATTCTACTCACTAAGAATATTTTGCTTTTTTCTACTAAGGCTGTAAATAAGGTGATTTTTCCTCCAGGAATACAGTTTGTGTCCTGCTTTGCTTTGGATGCTGAATTCAAGGATTGGAAGCCAAACCAAAACACTAAGAATTTCAAGAAAGCACAAAATCCTTTGTGTCTAAAATAATATATTCCAGCTAATAATGAGTTCGATATAACCAGTGACAAGCTAAAACAGTGATTTACATGATATACCAGTAAAAAAACAAGGTTACTTCTCTTTTTTAACATCTTCTGTTATTAACTTTTTATTTTTCAGACAAATTTTTCCTTTTACTTCCCATATTTTAACATAAATATCAATACTTTATACTCATTTTTGCAAAACAGGCTTGTTAATTTAGTTTAATGCATTTTTGTTCATTAATGTGTAAAATTCAACCTAAATATATAAAACAGTAAATCAGATTTGTTTATATCATACATACTTTTTGTCATAAATGAAATGAAAATGCAACAATCCTCCTTCCAAACCTACTTTTTTTCTTTGTTCATTTTGCTTATTTTCATTGAATGTTGTGAAATCCAGCGTAACGTTGCATGTTCTGACATTGAAAATTGACTTGCCCTTTGGGGTGAAGTTAATGTTCATTACTTTTAATTTATTGTTTTCTGTTTGATTGGGAAGTGATTTAATAGTCATCACATTACATTAATATGACATGAGGATCAGTTCACTCTGCATAGAAACAGATGCTTAAATGTCCTTCAGAGGTCGACTGGAGACTTTTTAGAGCTGGACTTTTACTCTTTTACTGTAGTAAAGAGGTGATTCAGTAGCTCTACTTTTACCACGATCTGTTTTTACACAAGTGCACTATATGGACAAAAGTATCGGGACACGTTGAATTCAGAAAAAAAGACATTTAGAGGTAGAACATTTAAAATCATAGTCATAGATAAAAAAAAAAAAGAAAGGTAAACAAAGCAAAGATAACAATTTAAACCAAACTAACCAATGTAATGATATTTATCCCAATATAAAACTATATTATGACATTTGTCATTATTGTTTTGTATCCAGACCTGTTAGAAAAGAAACACTTGAGCTCAATGTGTCCACATACTTTTGTCCATATTGTGTATTTGCACTTGCATCGATGTAAATAATGTGTACATTTGTAAGTTCATTCCTCTTCTCCTCAGGTTTCCATATTTATCATAAAATCACCATCTGGATCCCAGAGTCCTGCCTCCTGATCGCCATCGGCCTCATCGTTGGTGCCATCATGCACTCTGTCAAAGAGGAGCCTCCTGCCGTCCTCAACTCCAACGTCTTCTTCCTCTACATGCTTCCACCCATCGTCCTCGACAATGGCTACTTCATGCCCACAAGGCCATTCTTTGAGAACATCGGCACAGTGCTGTGGTACGCCGTGGTGGGAACCCTGTGGAACAGCATAGGCATTGGGATTTCCCTCTTCACCATCTGTCAGTTTGAAATTTTCGGACTTCAAGACATAAACCTGCAGGTGAGTCAGGGGAAGCAGAGGTCAAAGTTCAACTTACACACCACATCTCAGTTCACAGTTTGAGCCTGATAAATCCTGGTTTTGTCCAATGTTTACATCAGTGGTGTCAAACTCATTTTAGTTCACATACGAACCAATATGATCTCACATGGGTCAGACCGGTAAAATAATAGGATAATAACCTATAAATAATGTCAACCCTACACTTTTCTTTATTGTTTTAAAGTGAAAAAAATGAAATTACATTATGACAATATGAACATATACAAACTATCCTTTAAAAAATGTGAATAGCATGAAAAAATATGTGATCAACCTGAAATTTATTAAGGAAAATAAGTCTAATTTAAGAATATTCTACCTAAGCTTCTCATTTATAAAAGTGCATTAAAAGATATAGATCACAGTGGACCTATAAAGACACAAAACATTTAATAACAGGCAGAATATTGTTGAAATTGCACTTACTTTTCTTGAGACATTTTATCACATTTGAGACTTTATTTATCCCACTGTGGGGAAATTTTACAGATAACAGCAGCAACATACAATAAGCAAGTGCAGAGAAAAAGACAGGTAGAAAAATAACAAATGAGTGAAAAATGAAATATAAAATAAGTAAATAAGAAATTTGGTATTTATATAAATACAGAATTAGAATTGTAATTAAATATTATTTACATATTTGCATTGTGTAAAGAACTTGTTAGCATGTAACCATACAATAGATGTATCTGAACTGTTTGCTCTTTTAAATGCAATGCTTTTTTTGTGACCAGGCTTTATATAATTGCAAGAGATCAAATTTAATTGGACATTTGACTGCTTAATTAAAACTGAACACTTACTGCTCAAAAAGTAAAGGGAATCCTGTTAAGGTTTCAGCCCTTTGGTTTTTCTCAGATAATAGCACAAACACTGCCACTAACAAGTGTTCAGTTTTTGTGTTCTGTTAGATAATAGGACTTTCCCTCCCTGTTTTACTGGAATCATTTCATGGTCCTGAACAGATAAACAGTCCAAAGATTAGAAGCATTAAAACTAAATACCCCAAATGTTCACAGTCTCAAAAATAGACACAACAACTACACAACAAGTGCCGTTAAGAACGTGTTGTTTTCCCATTCTTAGGAAAACTTGTTGTTTGCCTCTATTATATCTGCCGTCGACCCTGTAGCTGCACTCAACGTCTTCGAGGACATCGGTGTGAATGAGCAGACGTACATCGTCATATTCGGTGAAGGGCTGTTCAACGACGCCGTCACTGTGGTGAGTTCAGGGACCGAGGCTCCTAAATGCACCACAATCGTTTCAGTTGATTATTAATGCATTGAAGTGTGTGACAATCTGGTGTTGAAAGAGATTTCGCTGACATTCACATGACTAATGGTGTTCATTTTTGTGCCCTTATCTTTCTTCTTTTTGTGACATATTGGTCAATTTGAACATTTACTGAAGTGAAACGATGTGAGAAGCTTAAAGGGGGAATTTTCCATTTGCTGGAACTGTTAACAACTCACCAACATGTAAAATATGAACTGACTAAACATTGCTTTTTGGAAGACATCGCCAATTATTTTGACACTTGATGAATTGATTTAAGCCTTTTTAACTCTTCTTTTAATCTAGCTCTTTACATTTGTATATTTTTCTGTCCGAACAAGGCATTTGAGGAAAACTTTGGGAAACAATAATTTATATTTTTCACCTTTATATTACATATTATTTACATAAAATAAGGAAACACTGGAGTAAAGAGGATATTGAATGCAAACCTAATCTTTTCGTCTATGTGACAGATCTGTTTTTCATTTTTCATTACATGAACACCACAAATTACATGGAATCTGATTTTTTCGATTGTGATCCAGGCCACTTCCATTTGTGTCCTTATTTTGGTGTTAGTCTAAACAGTCAGATCTAAATTCATGGGACTTTTACATCCCTTGACATGGAAATTAATCACAATTCTGTATTAGAGGGAATCAATCATATTCTGTTAAGCCATTCAGAACAATCATATACATGAATTCAGCAGTGAAATAACTCCATAACACGATGTATAACAGTAAAATACTGACAGGGATCTATTTACTGCACAGTGAATATTGATAATACTTTTATATTTTGGTCTAAAAGTAAAGTTTTGACCGCACACCTATTCTTGTACTGGAGTATTTTCACTGCATGTGTGAGTACATTTACTGCAAGGATTGATCTAAGCCACTGGTGTCAAACATACGGCCCACGGGCCAAAACTGGCCCTTCAAAGGGTCCGATCTGGCCCATGGGATGAATAAGTAAAATGCAAAAATTACACTGAAGATATTAGCAATCATAGATGTTAAAATCATTTTAGTTCAGGTTCCACATTCAGACCAATATGATCTAAAGTGGGTCAGATCAGTAAAATACTATCACAGCAATCGATAAATAATGACAATTCCCAAATTTTCTCTTTGTTTTAATGTAAAAAAAAAGTCAAATTACATGACAGTATTTACATGTACAAACAATACTTTAAGAAAAAATGTGAATAATCTGAAATGTGAACAACCTGAAATGTCTTAAGAGAATTAAATGCAATTTTAACAATAGTCTGGTTGTTAATAAATGTTTTGTGTATTTGCAGATCCACTGCGATCTGTAAATTGTAATACACATATGTAAATGATACAGAGGCAGAATTTTGTTAAAATCACACTGATTTTTCTTCATAAATCTCAGGTTGTTCATGTTATTCACATTTTTTAAAGGATACTTTGTAGATGTATAATAAACATTTTCATGATATAATTTCACTTTTTTCACTTTAAAACAATAGAGAAAAGTTTAGAGTTGACATTATTCATAGGTTATGTTATTATTTTACTGTATGTGATGCCTGAACTAAAATGAGTTTGACATTCCTGATTTAACCACTTGTAACTACAAAAACTTAATATTGGAAAATAACATGAACAGGCAAACAAAAATAAAATCCCATCTGAGCTGTAAATGCAGACAGTGTGGAGATAACCTCGTTGCTTTAGACTCTATCTTCTCATTCCAGTGGATCTGTTTGGCCTTGCCTTCCCTCAATCTGGTCAGGCCAGTTCCTTTTTGTTGAATGAAAACGTAAGTGTATAAACCCGCCTTTGCTTTGGACAAGTTTCACCTGAGAAGCAGGTTTCACTCCACATAACAAGTACTGGGTTAATCACTGACATCTCGCCTCAGAGGAACCATCTGTCCCAGTACTTGCTGGGTGGTTGAACCTGCTTGACGATACCTGTGTTTTCTGTACTTTAGAGGGAAAAATGCAGTAAATACATTCACAGTCACACTATTTGTACACTATTCGGTCTCCACAGGTGCTCTACAGTATGTTCACGTTCATGGCCGACATGCCCACGGTCGAGTCCAGTGATGTGTTCCTGGGCGTGGCCCGGTTCTTTGTGGTGGGGGTCGGTGGGGTCCTCTTTGGCATCCTGTTCGGCTTCGTGGCAGCCTTCACCACACGTTTTACTCACAATGTCCGTCAGATTGAGCCCTTGTTCGTCTTCATGTACAGCTACCTGGCGTACCTGGTGGCAGAACTGTTCGCCATCTCCAGCATCCTTTCGTAAGTGAAGGTTGAACACAATCCAGAAATGATTCAACTCATACAGTGTTTTCAGCCATGATAATGATGCTCAAAACTCCTTACACTACTACATAAAACCATATAATACTTTCATTTTTCCAGACTTTTTTCCAAAAGCGATGACACATGGACTACACTATGTAAAGGGACAGTTGTTGGGACATGTTTCTCTTGCTTAATCTATCTACAGCCTCTACAAACTTGCTCTTCCACATAGTTTTCTTCCCTGAGACCAACGTACATACAAATGGTCACAGCAAGCATCATGGGAAAATGTGTTTCATCATTTACCTGAAAAAGTTGCAAAGCATCTTGGACGAACACTGAAAAATGTATATGAGTCAAAATGCACAAATGAATAAGTCGACAGACACATTAAAAAGCTAAAGGTTAAAGGTTAACTTGTCTTCTTAGGGAAATACAGTTTCTTTGTTTTATGCATCCTAATACACACAGTATGTAGCATTAGCGTTAGCATTAGCATATAAAATAATCTTAGTATATTTTACATGCAGACATGCAACACACGCCAAAATTTAACTTCTGCATTGAACCCATCACTAGCTGAACATGCAGGAACCTTTGAAGGCACTTGGGACCAACTCTAGACCTTCATCAGCATTGTGGTCAAGGGCACTGACCAGAGAATTAACATTCCTGTACCTGTTTTTTATTATTATTATTATTATTATTAGTAGTAGTAGTAGTAGTAGTAGTAGTAGTAGTAGTAGTATTGTTATTGTTATTATTGTTATTGTTATTGTTATTATTATATACCCCAAAGGTTTTACATTGGTTGATTTCATATTATGAAGGAAGTAGAATTTTTACCTTACAGAAACACTGAATGTTGTTCATTATTAATATAATCTTCTTTGATGGATATGATGCAATATGATAGAATGCGATGCTATTTAACCCTTTCATGCATGACATTACTGCAGTGGATAGTTATTCAGTCTTTAATTAAAGCGCTACATTATTTGGAGTAATGACTCCAACTCTTAATTGTTGTGCCATCACATTTTCTAATATTTGTTAGGATCACTTTAATGTAAATGCTACGGCGACTCTTGAATTTCCTCACTGTGGGATAAATAGTCTTATTTTATCCTGATATATTGTTTAATGAATCTAAACCATGTGCTTCTGAAGGAATTCTCTAATAATCTACAGTTTAGGGAACAGTTTGTTCACATATTAATCCTTATTTTTGTTATTTAGTCTCAGTGACTGAAGTTTCACTGATTCATGACATTCAACACAGTGGACAATTACATTTTATTCTGAAATATTATGTTTTCTTGAACTGGCGATGTGTTCACTTTGTGGAAACAACTTCATGGATGTGTTTATGCTTAAAAATGAATACCATTACATGTTAAACTGTTCCACTGCATCGAAAAGCTAGGTATTATGCTAAAGAAATAAGATAATGATGAAATCATTAATGGATATGTGTTATGTTTTATGTGAAAAATACAACTAGTTTATTAACAATTCTTGCATGAAAGGATTAATGCAATATGCAACTCAACGTGGTACAATGCAATAAAATATGATAATAATATAATTCAGTACAATATGATGGATTACAAAAAGTTACCAAAATACGACAGTCGATCTAATACCTGGTTTTAGAGTCATTTCTGTATCACTCTATTTGGGGATATCAAAAAACTAACAGAGCCACCTAAACAGACTTGTCCACTGTAAAATCCAAAGTGTCACCAGTTTTTTTTTTCTCTGCAGCATTATAGTATGTGCAATAACCATGAAGTACTACGTGGAGGAGAATGTATCCCAGCGGTCCTGCACCACAATCCGCCATGTAGTTAAAGTGTTGGCAACCATCTCCGAAACCCTCATCTTCTTCTTCCTGGGGGTTATCACCATAACAACCGAGCATGAGTGGAACTGGGCCTACATCCTGTTTACGCTGCTGTTTGCCTTCATATGGAGAGGACTGGGTGAGATCCTTACTGATAGTGATATAAAAAAAGCCTTAACCCTTTATCGGGCAAGTGACTATTTTTGGTCATTTCCACACACTGAGGACAGTGAGTCAACAATCTCAGGTCAAATGTGGTCTACAGGGTCTGTAAGGTCCACCTCTGCATGAACAGTGAGTGTACCTGCTTTCTTAGGTACCATGAAGTAATGGTACTAATGTGCTATGAAGTAATGGTACTAATGATATTCAGAGGGATAATGTGGATGTTGACAGGTGTCTGGATCAGCACTTATAATAATAATAATAATGGATTAGATTTGTATAGCGCTTTTCTATTAACGCATACTCAATGGATCCATTATTCGTTCACTCTCACAGTCACACTCTGGTGGTGGTAAACTACATTTGTAGCCACAGCTGCCCTGGGGCAAACTGACAGAAGCGTGGCTGCCACTTCGCGCCTAACGGCCACCCACACACATTCATACACCAGTGTGAGTAGCAGCACTGGAGGCAAGGTGGGTGAAGTGTCTTGCCCAAGGACACAATAGCTCATGACTCGGACAGAGCGGGACTCGAACCGCCAACCCTTCGGTTATTGGACGACCCGCTCTACCTCCTGAGCCACGGCATTACAACTTATGTTGTTGTAATGTTCTAAAAGTGATGTTCTAATGTTCTAAAATACATTTTCCTTTCACATCACATGTGTTTTTCTTGTTTGTTTTTTTACCACATATGGGAAAGAAACCAAATATGATCACTTCACTGACCTTGATTTTCGACATGACAATAAAAAAATTAGAAAAATTTGACAAACGTAATAAAGTCTTGTTATTTCCTCCAATAACACAATAAGGTTGGAATTTAGAATTTCCAAGTATTTCTATGAGTGAACAATAGAGAGTTAACAGAATGTAAAAACTGGCCTAATGCCTTGTTCCTGGTTACAGGTATTCTGGTGCTGACTCAGATCATCAACCCCTTCCGTACCATCCACTTCAACTTCAAGGACCAGTTTGGCCTGGCCTACGGAGGTCTGAGAGGAGCCATCTGCTTCGCCCTGGCATTTACTTTACCCGACAACATCAACAGGAAGAACCTGTTTGTCACTGCCTCAATCGCCATCATTATATTTACTGTTTTTATACAGGTGAGGTCACTTAATGCTTCGTGATGACCTTTGAATAACAGGAGATGCTGACGTTTTCCCTCATCCTCCCAGGGCATCAGTATCCGTCCCATAGTGGAGTACATAAACATCAGAAGAACCAACAAAGACCTGAATACTATCAATGTTGAGATTCACACCAGGGCAAGTATATGAGTTTTTCATCTATTTTACACTTTCTTACTGGGTTTCTGTTATTTTCATAGAATATATGAAGGAAGAGGTTGTAGCTGATGCCGTTTCACCCGGTGGTTTTTGGATTGCTGTTCTGAAGCTTCAACTTTGGTATTTGGCCATTGAATCTAAATCTATTTTTTGGGACACCATTACTACATTAACCCTGTATAGGGCACTCTGATATTCAAAATTTCAGCCTATTAATATTGTTATTGTTATTAGACATCATCATTGTCATCACGTTGGTTGGCGTGACAACAGTCTCCCAACTCTTGCCATAAAACATCCGGGCAACATTTGCTAAAAAGTAAACACATGCAATAAAACAACTGTTATAAAGTCATAAACTGACAAAAATCATTAATATTCACTATTTACAGCTTCAAAATGTCTATAAAATCTCTCTGAATCACTGTATATTGTTATAAAAACTAACATGCTTCTGGACCTCACTGAGGCCCCATATAAAATGTTTGCGGAAATTACCAAAAATAGTCACTTGCCAATAAAGGGTTAAGTAATGTGTTCACATCTGTAGCTGCTTGAAATCAATGTGATTTTATCATAATGCAGAGCCAACACCAACTAAATGCTAACATTATCGATTATATTACACTAACAATCTAGGTATTGTAATTGCAAAATATTAAAACCATATAAAACATTTGTGAGTGAGTCTTTTGACAGTCGACTTAATGTGAGTTAGTAACCACAATGATATAAGCTGTTTGACAGGGAAAATAGGTTTTAATCCAATAAATGAATTACTGGCTTTTCAGTTTTAATGACTTTGATGAAAATGGATGAACTTAGTAAAATGATGGACACTAGAAACTTTGAAACCAAATGTGCAACTTTAGGTTCATCCAGCCATCAAACACAATGCAAAAAACTTAGTGATGAACCAAAATTAAACAATAAACAGGGTCAGTTTGGTGCTCAAAATCTGCAGGACTGTAAAACCACAATTTATATTATATAATCAATCTCTTAATCCTGGAATATTCTTGTTTTTTCAGTGTTGCAGATGATTTTCTCCATAAACAGGTGGTCTAAAACCTTTAAAATACACCTTCCCTCTTCTCTTAAGCTTTAATTTACCCTTTTTCTAATATCAGAGAGGCTATTTTTATATTCTAAATAGATCTGAGAGTGATGGGATTAGTATGTCAGGTCTAAATTGACCCAAATCATACTGTAAAGGTGTAAAAAATGGACAGTATGTAGGGGTTAAAACAGTTCTTATGAACGTACAAACAAAAGCTACTTGTACCAGGTTGTCAATATTGCAGCATTTCAACACACGCTTTTTACATGAAGGTGCTAATCATAGATGCTGTTTTGCAATGTTGGTGTCTAAGTGCACTTTATGCTGTGTGCTTGTGTTGTAACCAGGTGATGGAGCATCTCATATGTGGTGTCGAGGACCTGTGTGGACAATGGAGCCACTACTACTGGAAAGACAAGTAGGACTGCTAATGTGTTATCATTTATACACATTTTTTCCATAGTTTTTGGTCATTTTTATTTACCAGATTTAGTTTACACAGTGCTTTAACATGAGCACAAAGAATGCCAAGCTTTTTATCATAAAATTTTGTCATTCATTTCTCTGTGTCAGGTTTAAGAAGTTTAATGATCGTATTTTGAGGCGTATCATGCTCCGAGACAACAGAGCTCAGTCCAGCATCGTGTCTCTGTATAAGAAACTGGAGTTGCAGAACGCCATTGATCTGCTGGACACACCTATGGGAGACCTGAGTGCAGCACCGTCCATCATTTCTCTACAGTACATTTTCACACTAATTTGTTCTGCCCTGCAGTTAACAAATAGCATCATAGTTCGCAAACTTTTCCTTATAATGAAGGTTTTGTACTGAATTAAATAAAGCTTTCTGTTTTTGTCAAGTCACTGACTCTTAAACAGACTCTGAAACTGTATCCACTAACTCTTAAGACAAGTGCATCAGCTAAATGCATGAAATGTTTGCACTAAATCTAATTTAGCATCAGCTGATATTGCTGTTTTCTTAATCACAGCCCATCTTACTGTCAATAGTAATAACAGGTTTTTATTGCTTTCATTAATATCTCTCATTGGCTGTTCATTGCATTTACATCCTGTCAGTGATGAGAAGAAGGAAGCGTCCCGGCCGAAGAAAAAATTTCTGGCGAAAGATGTGAGAAAAATGCACGACATCCTGTCAAAGAATATGTACAAGATCCGACAGAAGGTAAATGTTTTATTAATGTTAACTTATTCTAATGTTTTGATTACCCTGTTTGTTTAATTTTTAGCTCCCTTTTTCCTCTCCCTCAGAAGGCCTTGCCTTTGGCCAGGCCACAGTTGCAAATAAGAATGTTTTCTTAATCTGTATTGTCTGGTTACATAAATGTTAAATAAAATCTAAAGAATAAACAATCTGTTCATGTAGTTCTTGAAATTACTAGCAACTAGTCATTTTGTTTTGTAACCTTAAGTTGTTGTAATTGGAAACCTGAACCTTTGGCCACTGAAACGATAAAATCAGTTTATCCTTAGCTTCAGATTAACCTTTTTGCCAGATTTGAAGAAATTCCCTGTAGGCATTCATGACATACTGCATTATTTAGAATTCTATCAAACCGTTTCTGACAAATTACAGTTTAAATCTAATTAGATCCAACAGACTGAATGACAGACAAATGTTTTTGAATAGAGCAGTGGTCCAAGAGTAGAGCCTTGAGGTACCCTACATGACAGTACTGCTCTGTCTTACCATTTTTGCCAAACATCTCTCCATATTCTCCAGACTTTGGCATACACCAACAAGTACAACCTTCCTGATGAGAGCCAAAATAGGGAGATTCTCATTCGGCGTCATGCTAGCATCAGACGGAGCCTTCGGCCTGGAAGTTTTCGTGAGCTGGTGGGTTTCGATTTCATAGTACCTTCTTAGTTGCTGCTGTTTGCCCACCTGCCTTAAGTTTAATTAACATTCATCATATTTTCAGCCTTCACAGAACATCCCAAGATCACAGAAGTACTACTCTCTGCAGCCTGGTGGAGATCTGGAGTCTGCATTTGTTCTCAGAAGAAGAAGTCATGGTGAGGTTATACAGATTTGAATAACTCAGAGAGAGGACGGGATTGTATTTTGCTAAAAAAAATTGTCCAGGTCATGAAGCTAAACATATTTGTGCTTGTGTCAGGTGGTTCTAGCGATGTGGACCGCCTCTCAGCTCGGCTCCAAATGTCCGGTGTGTCGCCACGTTCTTCATCACGTTCTCTAGTTCCTCTGAGGAGGTTGAACACAATCGAAGAGACTAGACCAGCTGCCTCACCGTCTCCTGTTGTGGATATCGTGGATGAGAAGGATCCTGGAGAGTTTGGAGGTTCCAGCCTCCGAGGTAGGAAACGGCCAGTTCCACCACCGAGGAGGCACAGCTCCAACCGGGTTGAGGACGATGAAGAAGACCCTGAACTTCCAGATGAAGAGGAGGGAATAGTGCGTCCTCCTCGGTTACCGCCTCCTCGTGGCTGGATGCCTGAGGAGGACAACAACAGGGGGAATGAGTCAGGAAGCCCGTTACTCAGATTCCCATCACAGCGCTCTGGAGGCTCAGGTGGATCATGACGGACAGAGATGGAAATATAGAAACAAGAAATGGACGTACAAAGACGTTCTGGATGGACTGAGTTTATAAAGAATATATTTATTTGTGTTTTTTACATGTTTGTGCCTTTTCCTATCTGTAGCTAGTCTGTGCATGCAATGTTTTGGAAATACAGTGGCAGCAGATCTGAAAGCTTTGTAGCCTCCAAAACATGATTTCACTTCATAATATTAATGAAACATGCAGATGGTTACTCTGAGCGCAATATACTGTATATCAGATGAAGTGACTCCCACTGTCTTGGCCACTGCTGTACAAAGTAAAAAGCAGTTGTTCCTTTTTAAATCATGGGTGTAAACCAAACCACTCTATGAAAATAATTTTTTATTTTTTTTTTCAAAATGGTATTTCCTCATGTGTACAGTATCAACAAATCTATCATTAGTTGACGTACGAACTTGTGATTTGATGACTTTAGGCTTGATTTAATTTGGACTATTGTCTGGGTATTTTTTTAGTTTAAAAAGCTTGATATTTTCTTGATATCACTTTCATCTAAAAAAAACAAAAAAAAAAAAAATGAGGTGGCTGCCATGGCCCAGATCAGTGGTTCTCAACTGGTCTGGGTTCAGGACCTACTATCACCCCTCAATAACAAGCCGTGACCCAAACTGATAACAGTTAAACTTCTCACATGTATTTAAAGCAACACCATGAAACTTTTGGTTGTGCGGTCCCCTTAAAGTCAAGAAACAGTATTGTCTGTAACAACTGGCATACAATCTGTATTTTGGAAATACTCGCGCATTTGTTGACAAGCCATTGATGCTGGCGAACTTCCTGAGGCAAGAAAATTAATGTGCATTAAACCATGTCTTCAGGCCAGGTAAAGTAGCTGTACAGCATTTTATACAAACATTATGGTTTTATTTTTTTTTAAATATCAGAAAGGAAAAAAAAAAGACAAATGAACAGATCTATATAACAGCCTATAATCGACTGCTCATTGTGGGAATGGATAACACATAAAACGAAGGCTATGATTTCAATAACACGACCTGAAACATAGTAAGCTTAAATGCAGAAGATTTTATAGAATAATTTATACTTACTAGTCCAACAGTAACAGCTCCAGGTCTCCAAGGGTGGGGCATCCCTGCTCCTCTTTCAGCTCACACCAGTGAGTGACAGCTGGGCCAATATTCACCCTCTTATTTTTTCACTCTTACGCTTTCTTTTCTTCGTCTCTTCGGACAACATCCTTTCCCTCTTTGCTTTTCTTGCTGCTTCAACCATGACCATTAGCCTATTTGTAGCTTTCCTTCACTCGTAACTTCATTTACCTGCCTCGTCTTTTGAAGGTGGAGGGGGATGTGACGTATGCCGTAAAGCAGTTAAATGTTGTAGTTCTTTTTGTGTAGGGGTTACAACCCAAAACCAAAAGTTGCATAGTGCCAGTTCAGGCGATACAGACACACTGGAGCAATGACTAAAGCGTAATTGAACCTATTGTGAGTTGCTGTACCACCAAAATGACCTTGAAAATATAGTTTGAAGGCTGAAAAACTCTATAGTGTTGCTTTAATAAAAAGATGGTGTGTTTTGAACCTGAGATGAAACAGAATATAACAGTATGAAAACACAGAAGACAAGTTTAATGATAAACCAAACTGACCAGCAGGTGGTGATACTAAATATTGAAATATTCACAATTCAACACTAAATTAGGTACATTTTAACCAAAACCAAAAATGTGCACTCGTTGAAAATTAAAAGTGCATTGAGTCACTTATTCAAGAATTGAACACACTGAGATTTTTGTCCTCAGTGTAGGTTAAACCATATCAGATGTAGTCGTTGTCATACCTGAGTTTTGCCATGATATGAATAGAAACTTTTGGGCTTTCTTTTACGTTGTGAAATGTCTGGTGTTAATTAGCATTACAGCGACTTACCACCACCTACTGTTGGGGAGTGTAAATGGGCAGCACTCAGCTCCTTAACAAATAAAGCACAGGATTGGTTTCTTAACAGTTTTTTTCCCCCGGACAAAGGCTCACTGAAAACGGGTTTACGACCCACTTTTGGGTCACGAATCACCAGTTGAGTATCACTGGCCTAGAAGAATCACTGATTCAATTCTGCAAACCACCAGAGAAATTGTTGGCTGATGTGCCCTTTAACAAGGCACTTACTCCACCCATTTTCTCTGTTTGGACCAGTGTGCACTCATTTTTGGTGTCCGGTATACAGAGATATTTTGTAAAATGAAGCTTGTGTGGATAGAATTTATCCTAACAATGTAGGATTATAGAGTATTTCTGCACTTTTACAACCGCAACATCAACATTTTACAGATCAACACTGTCGTTCTTTTTCCAAGTTAAAGGTGGTAGTAATTTCTTATTAAAATATTTCTAATGTGGCTGTAATGTGAGACTGCACACTGACTTATTTAGGCCTTACTGGTCTTGACCTGAGTATTGATAAACAGTGACTCTGTTTCATATCTGACCATTGTGTATTGTATCTTCTAGGTGAAAAAGTAGAAAACATGAAACACAAGTAAGTAAATGTTTGAGCTGCTGTGGTCATTTGCAGAATGTTAAAATCATCCCTCTATTTAGCGAAAACTATTAGTGGTAATATTTAAATGTTATAACTCCACCGTCTTCCAGATAAACAGATGGCGGCGCCACGGCCTCTGAGAGTCTGACAGCGGCAGATAAAATTAGAGGCAGGAACAGACTTGGAACCAATAACTGAATAACTGAGTAAAGTCTTTTTAGAAGTTTGTGTTAAAAACTCGAGTTATGAACACGATGGTGAAGATTGAAAATGCCTGACCAGACGAGGTCTAGATGCAGCAGCTCGAAGAAAGACCTCCGGTTTTATAGCAGCAGTAATAATAAACTTTATTTATATACAGCACTTTCTGCACACTGAGCCAGGGCTGGACTGGAGGATAGTATTTTATTGGAATTTAGTTTAAACCACTTGAAAAAAGACAACAAAAATAAAAAGTTATAGCCCTTCATAGTGGGTATATTACATGTCAATGTCAGTATTTATAGACTCAAATAACAATACTACTAGGGAATGCAAAGCTAGTATATAATGCAAAGGGAAAAGTATGTGAACCTTTGTATCTTTATATAAAACAATTTGTGATGGTAAATCCTCTAAAAGCTCTTTGTGAGTTTTGAGTGGTTTTTATGAGTTAAAATCTAACCTCCAAATTCATTTTCTTAACAACAGAATAGAAACAGAAGAAATAGAAGATACTTTGTCCATCTCTTCATGGTGGAAATTCAAGGTGTCCAGCAATTCACATAAAAGCCACAAAAACACAACAATGAAGTACAGATAAATATAAAAGTTGCAGAGTAAAAATAAAATAAAATAAAATAAAATAAAATAAAATTAAATTAAATTAAATTGTGTCATTTGAGGTCATTACCAAGGGTTCACATACTTGTTCCATGAACATGATGAGGCTTTTTTTTTTCTTAATAAAGACATAAATTAAAACAAAAATTGAAGCGGACATCACATTTTCTGACAAATCAGTGCAGAAAACCATGAAATTCCAAAGGGTTGACATACTTTTTGTTGCCATTGTCGTGGTCAAACTATTTAAGATTTTTCCACCAAACTTCTTGCGATTTATCATTTAACATGTTGTAGGTGAGCTCGTTGCTATTTGGTTTATGTTCCCTAATCTTTTCAACTTCACTACAACTAATGGGCAGATTGTATTTAAGTATACAGCGCTAACGTCAACATAACAACCCTTTCATTATGTGGCTTTTTTTTTTAATTCATTAAATAAAACTGGACAAGTTGCTCATTAAGCACCTACTCTTCATTTGTACATGTATGGAGATTTTTTTGTGTCTTTATCGATCAATCAAAGAGAACAAAAAGGCAAACAAAAATATAGGTTTGAAACAAA
>JAPQRQ010000013.1:7740379-7754783 GCA_037367365.1 Apogon talboti | reverse complement strand
AGATAGATAGATAGATAGATAGATAGATAGATAGATAGATAGATAGATAGATAGATAGATAGATAGATAGATATCAAAAGTTTAAATACCTTTATAAGACAAAAACACAAACACATCTCCAAATTAAGATAGAACAGGGCAACAAAAGGCTATAAAAGTAAATGGTACTAAAAAGAATCAGATGATGGAGCACATGGATGCTAAAGCACATGTATACATGTATATACTGTAGGTATCTATAGAAACAGATATTTCCCCACCTACATTTTCAATAATATGTTAGACACTAGATTATTTTCAGGAAAGTTTATCTACAGAACCTGCCTAAATACACTGTAGAGCACCATCATGGGGTTTAGGTTTGGATAAACAAAGGTCACGCACATGACGTTGATGTGACGTTTAGGACCTGAAAAGTTTTCCAAAATCTCCACTTTTCAGAGATAATAATTTTCAGTGACCTAAACTGGAGTTTACATGTGGATAAAAAGCAAAAATGCATGAGAAAGTATTAGTTTTTTCAGACACCTGTCTATGTGTGTACGTGGAATAATAAGGCGAACAGACTTGCATCATTCAGTTTGTGTCCAGTGTCTTCTATGTTGTTTTCAGCATTAAGTTTTGTATTCTATCTTACGTGCTTTTTTCTTTTTAGGCCATTTTTTTCTGGTTCCATATTTTCTGTCGTTTCTTTGTTGTTGTATCCTTTTGTGACAATACAGGCAGAAACCCAGATGCAGAGAAACAAGTTAAAGCCCACGATAAAGCTTTTTAATCAAAATAATCCATAGACTGAGTGGGAATCAAATGAATAAAATACAAAATGAATCCCAAAGCAATGCTGGTCTTTTCTGTTAAGGCCAACGTGGACATCAAAATGGAAATGTCAACTCCTCTAAGATCTTAGTAGCCGAACTGATTCTATGTTCGAGGTTTAGGTGTGAGTGGATTCACCTGTGATTTCACCAGAGCTGAGGGTCATTGTCCTGAGTGGGTGTGGGATATGAGGAGGTGACTCACTCTTCACTCCGGAAAAGAAAAGATTGCATTTGTGTTTATTTTGTATTTCATCCTCCCATTCATTTGATTCCCACTTAGTCTTTGGATTCTTTTGATTAAAAAGTTGGATTGTGGACTTTAACTTGTTCGCCTCTGTCATTTTCTTTGCATCTGGGTCTCAGTCTGTATTGTCAGAAAATATGCACCAACAAAGAAAAAGCACCACAAAAACAGTCTATTCGCCTTATTATTCCATGTATACATCTAGCTGAGTGGAAAACTGATATTTTCGAATGCATTTTTTCTTTTTATCCACATGAAAACTCTGATTTAGGTCACTGAAAAAGAACACTTTGGAAACCTTTGTGTTTATTTAAATGTGTGCTTTATAAATAAAATGGATTGGATTGGACTGAACATGTGACCTTTGTTTATTCTAACCCAAACCCCACGATGGCGCTCTACAAGAGTATTTATGCAGTTTCCTGTAGATTAACTTTTCTGAAAATTGTCTGGTGTGTACAATTTTTTTTTGAAAATGCAGGTGTAGAAATATCTGTTTCTATATATGTGTATAAATGGCCTTAGTTTCAAAGTGCTCCATCAATCTGTTCACTTACTTTTCTAGTGTTTTGTTGCCCATTTTTGATTTTTTGGCGATGTGTTGGTTCCACCAAAATGACCTTGTTTTTGTCTTCTAAAGGTACATTTTCTAACTTTAAACATTTGGTATGTTTTCTCTGCTCTATTGCGAGTAAAATATGTGTTTATGAGGTTCACCACTGCACCACCCAATTGGAAACCCTACAATGGTTTACATATAAATAAGTAGAAATAGGAAAAGTCTTGAGACAAAACAACCTAACTCTTTTTCTGGGACTTTGTTCCTTGTATTTAGCGAGTGAATGCTTCTCCTGCTTCTTTGAGTTCAATTACAACTCATTTGGCAGCAAATAAAAGTGGCCCTGATGATCTGTAAAGGCTGGATGGGAAAAGGATAAAGTGGTCTCAAAGGGGTTTTTTACAAACTCTGCCACAATTGTGGTGGAAAACCCTTCAATGCATAACTCTAATTCCATGTTCATGAGAAACAGCTGGAGGCAAACATAAAGCACTTTACTAACATTTTATGCAAAATGAATGGAAATCCAGTAAAACCTGTGGTGATGTCTTCATGATGTTAAAAGCTGTTGTGTGCTCAGTGAAAATGATTGCACGGCACAATAAATATGATAAGTGGCATGGGAAATAGTCAGCTCATCAAAGATGCATGATGGTCATACATTTTTGATGGTGTCAACAGTTTACTGTAACATATAATGACAAATCTGGGAAGAGGGATGCAGAGTGACCGTATATATACAACACACATGGTTATGAATATTAAGCTCAGTCACACCGACATCGTAAATCTTTCATATCCTGTCAGGATCTGATGTACGACCTGCACATGAGCTGTTTTATTACAAAAACAGATGCCCACAGTTTTAAAGAAATCGCATTAATTCAAACAAAATGACTGATGGCACCAAATAAGGCTGACTTCGTGTAGTTTTTATACAAACACCTCACTGTCGTCATGTCTTGAATTCTGTTCATTATTGTCACATTCATTTAGGTGGATCAGAATTTGATAAACATATTTAGGGAGGGCATCCTAGTGGATATTGATAATGGTGTATACCAATCACTGGTTATACATACCCCCAGAAATCACAGGCTAAATCTTCTGGAGAAGTTTACCTTGATCTGCCACCTCTAGATAGATATTTTAGTCCAGGGTGGATTTCTTATGCATAAAGCAAAGCCACAATTTGACAAGTGCAGGATTTAGGTGTCTGATAGTAGGGTGCAGGGGAAGGTTTCCCACAATGTAAGCAATGGGTAGACTTTGTGATATTCTATATCGCAACTCCATCTATCATCATGTTTCCTGTTGTTAGTGAGCTGTCATACACTTGATACCCTGGGCTGTCCATTCATTCAACATAAAGAGTATGTATGGCAAAGGTCCAATGCCAAACTCAAGGCTTCAAAACAGCATTGCAGAAGCCAAATGGTGATATCAAGGTGAGTACGTATTTAAATACAGTTTGAAAAAAACAATAATAGTGGACCGAATATGTAACCTTGGGGGACCCTGCAAGTGATGCATACTGAAGAAATCATAGTGATAGATGTACCTGAAAGATATAAAGGAAACCAATCCAAAGGTATACATTTGTAGCAATTCCAATCCATACCAGCAACAACAAACCTATAATGACTTTTCCAGAGCTTTAAGAGATAGAGCGATGTATTGTGTCGAGGGCAGCACTAAGGGCTAATAGCAAAAGGATAGCATTTACTTGAGTCTGCAACAAAGAAAAGGCTATTTGTTACTGTAAGCAACATGGACTCTTAATGAATAAAAAAGAGTAGATGGATTTATAGTGATTCCAGTATTTGCCTGGGCAGTTGAGCACAACACAGAGTCATCTCAAGGCCAACACCGTGTGCTTCTGCTTTTAACGCTTTTCAAAGAAAGTGGTTTTAACGTGAAAAGAAAAAAAACGTAAATATGAAGTCTTAATATTTTTTTGACAAACAAATGGCAGCAGGGTTTTGTTGGGTCAGACGTTCATCAGTCTGACTTCATCAAAAAGCAACACATCCAGTGAAAATAAACGCAAACAAAAAACACAAAACCTCCACTGTAAGATGCTTTATAAGAGACATTCCTTACATGTAAAAGCTGAAACCAAACGCCTGCAATATCATTGCCTCGGGTAAAATCACATTCTGATGAAGAAACGTCTTCATATGTGGGAGGCACTGGCAAAACTCCTGGTTTATGAACCGTCTATCAGCCTCTGCTGTACTCTCCATATGAAGCAGGACATCCTTGTTTTCTAAAGGGAAAGAGAAGGAGAGAGGGGAGGGACTGCATTGAAATTTGCAACCATTTATTTCCATGCAGAGAAAGGAGGGGAAACAGCTTGGGAACGTGTTGCCTCTGGTGAAGCTTCAGTAATAAAGTGAAGCAGCAACTCCGGTGAGGACGAATGTTTTTCAGCACAATATAGTAGCTCTGCAGCCTCCAGTTCTCACTGCTATCAGCATCAACATGAGTTGGACAGCTCACAGCTGAGCAGCGGCAGAAAACTTCAAAAACTGAGATGCTCTGAGTCGACAACTGCCTGTGGCTGCCTGGCGCTCGGTGACAGCACCGTTAGGGATTTCATTAACACAGGTTGGAACCAGTGCTGCTGCTGCTCAGAGCCGTATCCAGGTTTCAGATAAAGGGACATTCTGTGGCACATAGGAGCAAAGATGAACCAAACTGCATCCGTGTCTCATCAGATTGAGTGTCAGCCAGCCAAGGATGTCAAGGTAGGATGGATTTATGACTTTTTCCTCACACTCTTTATCACATCTCTTTTCTGTTAACTGACAGCAGAGTCAGACCTAACTTATGCATTCAAACTCTTCTAATAAGACCAGTTTTAATGCTTCTACCTAAGCTTTGTGGTGTTTGGTCGACAATACTCCACTACTATTATCCTCTGCATTAATTATCCTCAGTTCTTCATTTACTACACATACACTGGGGTTTTGTTGGTGATAAAGTGAATGAAAATCTGATATGTGAAGCTTATGACCATTCACTTTGTGAGTGGAAAAGAATCCCTCTCTGAGCCTTATCCATATCCTATCCATGCAGCCTGATTATCCATGTTGAATCCATTTTTAGTTGAATATAATTAAATTAAAGGAACAAGGACTTTGTGGCTAAAGAAAGCTCACTGATGTTCACGGCTGCAAGTAACAATTACAATTGATTTATATTTATTGATGTCAGACAACAGCAAAAAAACCTATTAAATATATGATAATAATGTTTAATATGCATATTAATATTCAATATAAATATTAGATAAATACATCATTTAATGAGACAATGAAAAAGATCAAACTTAATTTTTGCTTAAAGATTTTACTTGATTTAATTGGTGTTTTTAAAAATTTATTTATTTATTTATTTTTCACACTCCTTGCCACTGTGCTATATTATTTTAAACTGCAAACCTATATTACTTATCAGATTTGTCTTTCATTTGTGTTCTTTTGCTTGTTTATATGCTTGCTTGAAGAGATTTGAAGAGATTTGGGACATGTAATCTTGGAAAAGTGCTCTACAAAATAAAGATGATTAATATTAGATGAGTACTCTCCAAGGCGATGCTCCTGTAAAATGGAATATTTGAAGAATCGATCTGTAAAAGTACTTGCTGATTAAGTTTTTTCCAGTCAGTGTATGACTGAACTACTGCAAAAAATGACCGGGTTTCATAATACAAGTTCAGTAGAAATGTAAACAATAAACTGCAACCACTGTATATGTCTATAAAAGTGTGCTATTGATTCTGGATGCAGATTTCTACAGCTGACAGCTCTATTTTCTCTATTATAAGTAAACTGTTTGATCAAAAGCTGTAAAACTCAATTCTAACAGCCTAAACAGCACTTCTTACTTTAAAGTACCACACTGATTGTTGTGACCTCTTCATGTTTTGTCACCGATATCCACAGTTAAATACATAAGGCACAGAACACGGAGACAGCTCTGAGTGGAATAAAGGCTGCAACATTAAAAAGCTTCATTATTACTTCCAGTTTATGCAAAGCGGTTCTTAGCTGCAAGCAGATCCCTCTGACAGGGAGAGGAACTGCCAAAGTATAATCCCAAGCAATCCTGTGCTGCTGCAGCCGAATGGGAATAATCTGGCAGGAGGCAGGAAGCGCTTTGATAAGACTCGCGCAATGGAAACGGTGCATTACACTTTAAAAAGTCCTATTTTTTTTTAAATAGTTCTTCTCTGGTAATCTCGTGAGTGTTATTTTGTTTGGTGGAAAACAACAACACTAGGATTTTGAGAAGTTGGTTCATTTCAGTTCAGTTCAGTATAGTTCAATAGACTTTTTTATATAGCGCTGGTGGTGTTTTGGTCCATAGGGGACGCTGGGGAGCTATTCCTGCTTAAAAATACATGAGGAAAGGCTTTTAAAACATGGTATTAAACACTGTGTGACCAAAATGTCTCAAGTAATTGAAGTTGTTATTACCTGTATTGAATATGTTTATTATGTGACTATAAGACTCTAGAAACTTTTTTCGTGAGCATGTGACCTGGGGCTGTGTTGTCATTAGAGGGTTCCAGTTTTGCCCCTTTAATTGGCAGCGTATGGTAATTAGTTTAACATTTTTGGCCTGGCGTGATGATCCTTTTCACTGGTTTGATTGATGTTTTCAGGTTCACTTTTGTTATATCTCTGTTAATTTGTGTCCATTTGCGTCACTGTGTTTTGATGGAACTGAACAATGGAAGCACAAACACATAAAACATTTTATGTTCTAAGAAATGTTAGGCATCACTAGTACATTGATGATCTTAGTGTTAGTCATGGTTAGTAATGGTTAGCACCGATATCCCTCACCATTAACCCCTTGTAGACTATTGTTGCAAATTTGCCTTGATATCCCACTGTTTTTGTAATGAGGTGCTGTTCAACAGTGAATGTACATAATGTTACTTGTTTGTCTATGGATCAACTCCCATATACTTTTCAGTGGAAACAATCTCTACCCATATCTTTGGACTTTTTGGTGTTTTCAGACAGGTCGAGGTTGCTCTGTACAAACATGGACGCTTGGAAGTCAGGTTCCTTTATAGTTATATTTAGTCTTTCAGTTTGGACTGAGGAGAGAAAGCTGTGTGAGGATGGTGCAAATTTTCATATACTGGATTTTTCCCCCTTATTTTGGTTCCTGCAGCTTTAGTCTAGCATTAAAATTCGAGTCTTATGATATGTCAACACACATTGTCAGCTGACTGCTACAAAAATTTGGCTTTGCACACAAATCCATAAATATTCCGTTTATATTCTCCTATTCCTTCACAATCTGCTACAGTTTAGTGCTAGTACCAGTAATAAGTCTAAGTAGATCACTCCTGAGTTGACTTTCCAATTCCATCCAACTCATTTCAACTCCATTCCTATAGCACCAAAATATTAAGTTTTTTCCTCAACTAGAGCAATACTTGCTTTGTTGCTTTTCATTTGCATTATTTAGCCTGACTGGTTTTAATTGTGTCGTAAATCAGAGCTCGGTAATCCACCCTCATGTGCCGCCTGGTTTCAGCTGCTTCATAAATAAGCCAGCGCCACTTGAGATACAGCTGCAACGCATGAAAATTCACCCACCGTAAAGCTGATGAGATACACATTCAGTTTGTAAGAGTGGATTTGAGGCTCTTTCCTCACTCATTTGCGCACAAACACACTCAATTACTTGGATTTTACTGTGGTATTTGTGCCACAACAGAACAAGCACAGCATTATCAGGCAGAGAAATGACTTTGGACATTACAGCATTCACACTTTTTCCCATTGCTGTCCACTTCCTTACCTTTACTTGCCAGTGGTGCCTCCTGTTAGGAAACCTTTCACAGTGTCCTACCATCACTGAAGCCTATTTGTGCACAAGTAAGTTATTAAAATCAAATTTGACAGTTTGACTGCCTCTGCATATTTATGGAGCTGCAGTCATTTAACAAACCTGCATCCCAGAATTCACATCATGTTCATCTAATTTGCAGTATTTGTCAATGTATAAATGTAATTCATGAATTATTCAAAGTCTTTTTCAGTATTTCCACGGCACGGTATTAAGTGCTGTCCCTGTATCTTTTTTTTTCTTCCCCATTCAGGTCTGAAAACTACCAATTGGTCCATTTCTGTGATTATCGGCTTTTAGAGACAAAGTAAAGCAGAAGTAGCTTCCTTTTACCAATAGGCGACACAATGACTATGACTCTATATTAACCTGTAGATGTGTTCAGGCCAAGGCTCCTAGAAAGCATGAATAGTTTAGGGGAAATTGGGCAAAGTATGTCTGAGTTAGAGCTTCCTTTCTTCACAGCGAAACACCAAAATTTGCCTCATTACCATGGCTACAGCATTCAAGTGTGAAGGTCTTTAGATGACACTGATACATGCCTGTGTTATTATGTAATGTTTGTCAGGAGTCTGTTCGGTCCTGGCAACTGGTAATACTCCAGTGCTAACGTGACGGCTGTCTCAGTTGCCTACATCCATGATAACAGCCTAATTTATATGCAGAGGACTCAGATCGGATTATCCACAAAAATCATTCTGTGATTGTTTTCTGCTCTTGTGTTCATTGTTTTCAGTCACATGATCACGCACAACCCTAAAATATTACCAAACCCACAAGGTAAACAATGGACTGGAGAATTGTGTTGCCATTTACATATATGAGATTTATCATTGTAAAAGATAGTTTTACAAGTCAATAAACGAGTCACACTTTGGAGTAAAGATTGTAATCTTGCTGCATATGATACACATTATTTATGCCAAAACACTCTTTAGACTCACAATTTTTCACTTTGTTCTTCGACAGCAAGGAGAAAAAGCATTAAAAAAAGGAGAAAATCACTACAGGCTGATCATGCTGAGGGAGCATGTTTGTGACTTTCAGATGTGTAGTCTTAATGTATTTTCACTTCAACAGTTTTGCAACAAACTGTGACTTTCTTAACTTGTAGAATTATCTTAGACTGACAAACATCTGTAAATAATATTATAATTAAAAGAGTATAAAAAAATTCTGTGTCTCTTACCATTTATAATTTTTTTTCGACTAAAGGTTCAATGTTAAAGGCTAACTTGCTGTATTAACACCGTTGGGAAATTGAGTCTCTGTTTTTTATCCATAATACACACACACAGTGCCTAGCATTAGCATTAGCACATAGCAAGGAACTCGCTTGTCTCTTCATTAGTAGATCCGATTTTAACAACTATGCTGCATTTTCGCTAAATAAACCAATGATGGTAACACCTTACAGCATTAACTACCATTTACTATTAGCTCAGAAAGGGTTAGCGTATCCATGGCGACCACCCAGCACTGATACAATATAGACACAACAACATGTGAATTTTACATATTAAAGTTTTAATGTTCTAGGAGAATTTTGGTAGAAAATAGGGTTGGAAAAAATAAAAATGGGGAAAAAGTGGCAGTGTGAATTTAATATTGTAAAATTTATTTTGTTCGTGAGGGTTTTTTTTTTTTTTTTTTTTGTCAATTAGACCCATATGTAACTGACAAGTGAACCCAAAGTGGAAGTGTTAAAGCTGCTGGAACATACAATTAATTTTATACTGTTAGTCAATATGGTTGGTGTTTTCATTAAGTTTTGGTTTCATTCCCCTCTGTTTGCCAACTCCAAACATCAATCCAAAAAACCAACATGGTAACAATATCTGGATAATTCAGAACATGAAGGCTATGACCCACATCTAATACATGTGTCTGTACATATTTTGGTACAGTTAAAAACTGGATGGAATTATTATTGGAAGAAAGGCATATAACCATCTTTTTGGAATGACATTCATATCCATTGTCTAGTTCTCCATTCTGTTATTTTTGTAAGCCTGATTACAAATTGATAACAAAGTGTTGTAAAAAATAATAAGAAGAGGTGCCTTTGTACTCATCAAAAACATAATTTGTTACACCTTATCAGGAATTTCAGATTTTTCCCCCCTCTATTGTATCAATTCACCCTTTCATGTATGACATTACTACAGTGGAAAGGTATTCAGTCTTGAATTGAAGCTACATTGTTTGCAGTAATGACTCCAACTCTTTCTTATATATTTTACACTCACTTTACTGTAAATGCTGCTGTGACACTTGAATTTCCCCACCGTGGGATAAAAAAAAGTCTTATCCTGATATATAGTTTAATTCTTATGGTTTTTGTCATTTTATTGCAGTGCCTGGAATTTCACTGATTCATGACATTCAACCCAGTGAACAGTTACATTTTACTGCAAAATAATGTTTTCTTAAATCACCATTATGTTGTCTTTGTGGGAAGAGCTTTACCATATATATACCATTACATGTGAAACTGTTGATGCATGGAATCCACTACAATGAATAGCTGGTTGTGATAATTATTAGAATTAAGATGTTGAAGAAATCCAATTGGATATTTTATGTCAAAAATATCATTAGTTTCTTAACAATTCGTGCATGAAAGGATTAATGGCTGATATGCCTACTTAATATTTCAGTTTTATGGTGTTATATGAAAGGTTTGCACATGCTCATTTGCACATGGTTACAGACTTGCATGAAGGTTGTGGTTGATGATCAGATTTTTTCCAAGCTAATGATAGTTAGCAAAGCAGCAGAAGAACAGTACTGAAGAACTTGTGAGGAAAGTAATGATTTTCAGAGACAATCCAACTCAAATACTCTACATAGAAATCAGTATGTGGGCTGTTATCATGGACAAGGGAAACTGAGACAATTATTAAGATTAGAAATGGATTTACATCAACAAATAACCAGCTCCCATCACAGATTCCACTAAAATTTATATGATTTCACAAGCTCACCGAAGTCTCATATTCTCTATGTTTCTCCATGATTTGAACTTACCTCAATGATGATACAAAGATGCAGGTAGAGGGTGTGATTTGTTTTGTGATTCTGAAACTAATATACGATAACAGTAATACACAGCTAAAGGTTGGACTTTTCATTGTGTCAAACTTTATAATTTGATTATCTCCCTCCTCTGCCTTCTCATTTTCTACTATGAGCATGTTGGTTGTTGCTAAGTAACTTGTTCCAGCATATTTTAATCATATGTTTTTATTTATATACATATATCAGTCAAATCCCATTTGCATGAGGTCAGAGGAGTAGGAGTGTGCTGTTACACTGGAGTTCGTGGTGAGTCAGTCAGGAGTGCAGAGCATCACTTTAAAAAGACAGGACTCTCATTAAATCAATGATATACATCTGTTTTATTACATTTCCAATTCACTTAAGATACAAGCTGCAGAGACACAGAATCTAATAGGTTACCAATGTAAAATGGAACAGTAATACCAGAATACACTCCAGTTCCAGGAATTATACGGCTCCACCCGAACTGAAATATGCTGTTTGAAGCCATAACACCCAACCTGCACCGGCCTGACACCTAAAAACCTGTGAAAACCAACAGATTGTCACCAATAATCACTGAATGTTAACATTAGGCCTGTGTCGTCATAGCCATCTGTTACCGTGGTGATGGACGTGGAGCGAGGAGCAGGGTTTGCTCATTAGCATGTGAGCAGTGAGGGAAGATGACTAATCCTTTCGCAGCCGCCACCATCATCACTGACTTAGCCATGTTTTTGAAGCTAATAAACCTCTGATTAGTATGTTCACTTTCATTTGGCCTGTGTCGTTCAATGCGTGTCTATTTTTAACCACTCCCACTCTGTAAACGAAACAGGCCTCAGCGATATTATTAGGTGTAGCTCATGTGTAAAAAAAGAGCCTCTGTGTTTAGAAAGATTCACATTGAAAACCAAGTTCACACTGTTTCATGATGTAGAAGCCAGAAAACGGCACATGATGTTCATGGATGTCGGAGAGAGGTGCAAACCTGTGATCATGTCATCATCTGAACTTGATATTCACTTTTTCTTGCAAATCTCTCTTTTCATTCCAAGGCCTGACATGACTGCTGCTAATACTGCAACAAGTATCTGAAAAATCTCAGCCCTGTTGCACCAGCTATGCGTAAATACTGTCTAAACACTAAATTATACATATGTCAGTTGTAACACTGCAGCTGTGTTGTTTGGTTGACCCACTAACTACTCCAACTTAAACAAAACATTGTCATGATCATCTTTTCATTTTCCCAAACTGCAGCAATTCAATAAAAGACTTTATAAAGTGTTAATTACCCTTAGAGAATGTAATTATGCCTTAATACCTTTTCGTCTGCTGTATCCCTCTGCTATGCCATAGTAAAAAAGCTAAAAGTTAAAATAGCTAATATAGATCGCCATACAACAACAAAATCTATGTAAATAGGGCAACGCATTGGAATGATGTGGTGCCTATAGAACTTTAACCTCTTAATACCTGAATTTATATACAAGTATATTAAAAAATAAACTATTTCTGCTTTTTGTTTTCAAGCACATGCTACACTAAGTGGTGATTGTTGATTTGACTATAGCACATAAAATAGATAGTAATTTGGGTATGATGCAAATTTGTAACAACAGGCATGATGGTCAATAGTAATGAAAAAGTCATAAAATAGGTTTTTCCATCTTAAGAGATGGAGATGGTTTTATTGACGCTACAAAATTAATTCAGTGTCCTGACTAGGTACATATCAAATAAACCCAATCTGGTATTGTAGGAAAACATACACTATCTAAACTAATGGAAAGTAGAGATGAAATCAAGGCAAAAAATGCCAAAATAAAGATATTCACTGCATCCAGGCCAGTTTATTTACACTGTCGTAGCAGATTCAGTATTAGTATTAGTATAGTAGCACTGCCTTACTGAAATATGCAAGGCCTTCCCTGGAAAACATGCCTGGATTGGAGCGATTGTTACTCTAAAAACTGCAAATACCTTTCAGCATTGTTGGGGTTTTTGCAGATGTGCAAGCTGTCCGTGTATAGACACTAGGCATCAGATATGTAGGCTGTTGAACTGAGGGCTGGTTACAAAATGTTTCTTCAGCTCTTTGGAGAAGTCTTGCAGCCATCAAAATCAAAAATGTTCTCTCTTTTCCCCAATTTATACACTTATGTGTTTATGAGATTAGCTTATTATTCCATCCTGTTTTTATGTTTACCAGCGTCATACATTTTTAGAATTTCGATTTTATAAAGATATATGAACATAACATCATTTCAAGTTTCCATGTTGAGACAATCATATATTTAACCCTGTGAAACCCACCTGAAAGTGCCTATTAGTCACAATGTGTCAGTAGCTTTTCCACAGATAGATAGAAATGGTAGTTTTACTGCAGACTGTAAATACAGGTAAAGGAGAGATATAGAAGTCACATGTCCTGTCAGACAACTTGAATGAATTCTGAATTATAACATGCTAAAAGGTCATCACAGAATGGTTGTACAGTGACACTTAAAAAAAAACACACCAAGCACTGCAGCTTTAATATAAAGCCAATAAAAAACACTGTTGAGTGGTGAAGCTGTCAACTATACAACGGTACTGCACAGGCCAGTAAACCAGTCTATAAACCAGTTAAACCACTGGTATGAATTAGTAGCTGTTCATTTAAAAGTAGCTATTATTCAGTCATCAGTGCTAACTTTAACACCCTGGCCTCAGTTAAAAAGCAACAAACTCTGTTCATTAATATTTCCTTTGCTAGAATAAAAAAAAAAACTCCATAACTGCGTATTTTTACTGCAAGTGTGGCTGATAATGCAAACTATAACATGGCCTTGAATGTAGTGCATGAAGTCGTCACACAGTAATACCTGCAGGTCCGTGTTTCATCAGCAGAGGGCAATCTTACACCAGAAACTTAGGCTGCACTGCACATGATATCTCATTTGATCAAGCACATATATTAATCATAACATTAAAAAATATATATATACGTAACAAACAATGGAAATATGTATTCCCCAAATCTATTTAAGCTTATTTAATAGATTATATTCAATGGTATCATTTAATAATTTTGCATGAAAAAAATAATCAAGAATCAAGATAAATACAATATTGAACATCATCAGTGTTACATCATCCTCCTTACGTGTGATAAAATTGAGGAAATCATTCCAAATTCTAGTTTTCAGCCTTTTGCATTTTATTTTTACCTAAACTTTGATTGCCTCCATGTGTTTTATTTAGAGTCACAGTGTCAGACGGTAGAATGTATCATGAGGAATAGTTTCAGGTTAGACTGTTCTGAAATATAATTGCCTAAACCAAGGTCAGTGCTGTGAAGGCAGAAGCCCAGAGGCTGCTCACATCCCTGCACTGCTCTGTCAGCTGCCAGAATAGGACATAGTAGACATGGAGACTGACTCATGCATTCACAGACAATATAAACAAAGAATGCAAGCAAACCTCACAACAGTCTGCTGCCATGTTGATTGGTCCAGTACGAACCAACGATGGCTTATGCACTCGGACATTAGAAATAAAACAATACTCACAGTCCTGGAGCTCCATGGTGGTGTGTGGAAGTACACTTGTTAAAGGGAAATAGAAAAACTACAATATGACATTTGGAAGACATGATGAAGGATTGTAGAATATCGATGTGGAAAGGTTCTACAATGAGTATCTGTATAGAAAAAAACACTTCTCGTATGATATTTACAGCCTTAGTGTTGCTTGGGAAATTTGTATATGACATAAACAGTACATAGTCATAGATAGATAGATAGATACAGTAGATAGATAGATAGATAGATAGATAGATAGATAGATAGATAGATAGATAGATAGATAGATAGATAG
>JAPQRQ010000013.1:7729309-7739841 GCA_037367365.1 Apogon talboti | reverse complement strand
GATAGATAGATAGATAGATAGATAGATAGATAGATAGATAGATAGATAGATAGATAGATAGATAGATAGATAGACGCCCATACAAAGACAATTAACTTAAATATACACATATTTGATGGAACTGTGGAAACCATGGGAGTGATGTATGATTAAAGAGCATGTGCAAGAGTTAAAGGAAAGGTTTACAGTTTACGGTGGTGAGATCATTGATGTTGGACAGTTTAGAAGCAAGAGGCAGAGCTGAAAATGATAAGAATTTCTTTGGGGATTGATAATGGATGGATAGTACAGCTCAGGTTGGATGCTTTGGGGACAATGTAAGTCCAGATTGAGATGGTTTGGACATGTGCAGAGGAGGGACAGCAAATGTATTGGTAGAAGGATGATGAAGATGGAGACAAAAGTAGTAGTAGTAGTAGTAGTAGTAGTAGTAGTAGTAGTAGTAGTAGGAGTAGTGGCAGTAGTAGTAGTGGCAGTAGTAGTAGTAGTAGTAGTAGTAGTAGTATAGTAGTAGTATAGTAGTAGTAGTAGTAGTAGTAATAGTAGTAGTAGTAGTAGTAGTAGGAGTAGTACTAGTAGTAGTAGTAGTAGTAGACTACTAGTAGTAGTAGTAGTAGTAGTAATAGTTGTAGTAGTAGTATGGAAATTATAGGAAACCTGCACAAACACAACAGTCACAAACCTCAGTCCACCCACTAATTGAACAAAAAGCCTTTTACTGTGAGGTGCTTACCACTACACCACCGTGCCAACCCCACATAAAATACATCTATTTATTATTCGACCACTTTCCACGTCATTATAAACAGCAGAGGAAGTGGATGAGGTTGATAAGTAAAGTAACAGGTCTTCAATGAATGAAAAAAACCTTTTGCCAATAGCTAACGTTAGCTGAGTCACATTCATTTGCACTCCATCTGCCAAACTGGTTCTTTATGGATTCCTTTGATACAGAATAAGGCTTTTATGAGGCGTTTTATATCTTCACACTTAGAATTCCATTTGTCAGCTCTTTGCATGTGGTGTTCAGTTCAGGAGAAGGTAAATAAAGTACCAAACACATTGTGCTGTTAATTAATGCCATACTTTCTTTTTTATTGCCTGAGAATAAGGAAAAAGTAAGAATAATTACCTTCATCTATTTATCCCCTCCGTGGCTGCTGTAGTCACATTATTTCATGCATATATTAATATTTAAATGCTGATCGATAATTACATGCAGTCTGAGGTCTCAACTGGTCAAGCGGATGTTGAGTTAATTGCTGCTGGGCTGAGATAAGAAAAGGCTGAGCAGCTCTGTAAGCCAGCGTCTGACTAATAAAAGCATTTCTCTTAATCACTAGTGAACTCTGTGATCCATGGCTTTTCTCCAGGTGGTAATACGGGACGTTAGGACGTGCATGTCTGAAGAAATGAAGACGGTAAAGTGCTTGTTCCATGAAAAGTCATATTAGAGTGAATTTACTCTTTAATTCAGCTCATCCCAAGTATAGACTTTTGGCTCACAGCTTCATAAAGTAAGTAAATACTAATAAAATGGTCTTTACTGAAGGCTTTGTAACTTGAACGGGCCTTAGTTCAGCCACTGTCTCAGTCCATGACATTGAAGTCAGCGCCGTCCAAACATATCTACCCTGTGCCATCTCCTGCACAGCACCACCTCTTACTTTAATTTCTATAATCTGTCTAAGCAGGTTGGATCGACTTTGAACTCCTGCTGTGCGGCAGAGATGATGTCGCACATCCAATCTCTCCCTCTGGACTCCAACCCCCTCCAGGTTTTCACTCACTGCCCGTCAACCTTCCTTCTGCCTTGATTTACAGATGCTGAAATCTGTAGTTCTTAATCAGATGACTTCTAAATTTAAGTCTGAATAGCAATGTTAAATACATAAAATAGAGTTTCAGTCTTAAAACCTGTTAAACCTGGGCATTTTGTTTCCAGTGGGAATCATTTCAATGTAACACAAAACAATGGATTAGACAATAGTAGAAGCTTCAATCATTTAAACCAAGTTATATGATCAGAAAACAGCAAAGGTAAAGAGAAATAATACTGTTGGATCTGCGTAGTGCTAGCATAGTGCTAAGTTTGTCTCATTGTTCTGTTATTTTATTAAATTGTTCATGACATACACTGGTCTAAGACCATTAGCTTGGTTTTAATATTTGGCCATTTAAGTGCTTGTTGTATGTGTGTGTTCTGTTGTCTGACAATTGGTTTTGTTGAGCATTTATCTGAATTTCTTCTGGATACGTGGATTAGTGATGGGCGATTCACCAACAAATCATTCAAAAGAATCGATTCATTTTATTGAACGAGTTGAATAGATTCAGTGGCACTTTGCTAATATTTTGTTTATTATCACATAAACTAGTGAGAGTCACTCATTAATTTGAAGGCAGAAGTACTGTGTGACTCACCGTGCAGCAGGTAGTCTCCACGGCAAGATCTCTGATTGTATTGTGAGACTAGTTGTCGCCAACGGACGGACTGAGCCGAGGTAGTGAACCGCTGAATGAAAGAGCGGCTGAGTAGTGCCGAGTAAAGTCGAGTTGCTGAATTGATTCTGAATCGTTCACGAATGGCTGACTCGCTGAATCATTCACAAATCGCGGAATCGTTCATGAATCAATGACTCGCTGAATCATTCGCGAATCGCTGAATCGTTCACGAATCTCGCTCTTTTTAAAATACTCAAATTGATAAGACAGCTAGTTATTCAAAAGAAAAAAAAAGAAGGAATTCCTTACATCCGGTCATGAAACCTAACTAGCTTAACTGCCGCAGCTAGCTAGTGTTGCATGTCCCATTAGCCGCCACGTTAGCTTCAGACTGAAAGTGGAGTCTAATTCTTATGATTTGGTGCAGGTTAGCTTACATTAACATTTAAATAACAATATGTGCACCTCTAAATAAACTCACTGTCCACTTTAATGATCTCAACATCAATAGAAATAGAAAACAGCCAGCAAAACAGACATGTTTTTTGTTAGCTCAATTGTCAGCCATAGTCTGAATTAATTTAGCAGTTTTCTACGTAAACGGAGTCAAATGCTTAAAGAATTGACTGTATTTGTACTGTAGATGTTATCCAAAGGCACAGTGTAGTGTACAGTGCTTTTTAGGTTGTTTTTTATTAGACCAAATAGGCCAAAAGGCATTAAAGAAACCTTTCTATCTGCCATGCATGCTGCCAGGGACCCTGTAACCTTTATTTTCTGGACTTCAGTGCCTCTGTAGGCTCCCTTTGTATTACCACACTGTACAGAGGCAGGCTTAATAGACTGGAACTCTTTGTGCTCACTGTGCAACCCTTTACAAGGAAGAAGGAAAAATGTAATGTACGCTCAATCAGCACCTGTACAGCAGGGAACACCTCTGTTGTGGCCATCTGAAGATATTTACAGAAATCCTTTGACCCTTTTACCTTTAAAACCAAGTTGGATGTTTTACAACTGTTGCAATGTTTGTATGTTTTTCCCT
Organism: Apogon talboti; assembly: GCA_037367365.1. NCBI lineage: Eukaryota > Metazoa > Chordata > Actinopteri > Kurtiformes > Apogonidae > Apogon > Apogon talboti. Next base: position 7,736,354 of record JAPQRQ010000013.1, on the reverse strand, counting down.
TAGACCAGTTGCAAACTTTTAAGACTGTTTCTGTGTCCAAGATCACTATTTTGCAGTGATGCCCAAATGTACAGTGAAACCCACATGCGCTCTATAGTTGACCCAAAATATCCCATAGTGACCATGGCATGGGCACTACTTTCTGCATGTCACTGTGGCACATTTTACAGATATGTAGTTTACCTTTAAGACTTCGTGCAGTTTTTTATTATTAATATTAATATTAATATTAATAATGGATTACATTTATATAGTGCTTTTGTATTAACGCATACTCACATTAAGCCTGTTTATCAACTTTAACAACTGTTTTGACGTTTACATGTTTTGCTTTTACGACTGGATGCAATGTTTTAATACTATTCAGGGTTTGTATGTTTTCTACCTTGAAGAATGGGTTCAATTTTGTGTGTTTATTAATGTTAAGAATTGGAGTGATATTAACATGTTTTACCGTTAACAATGTAATGTTTGCATCATTTTACTTTTAAGGCATGATGCAATGTTTTAAGATTGCGCAGCTTTTGTATGTTTTGCAGCTTTAAGACTGGGTGTAATGTTGCATAACGTTGCATTGCCAAGATGCAATGTTTGCATATTTTTCCCTTAAAGAGAAAGTTTAAAGCAAAGTTTTGATGTTTTTTCTCTTCTGACCACTCTTTAAGATTGGTTGCAACTTAAGACTGTGCAACGTCTTGAGACTGTGGCATTTGCATAATGTTCATTTAACACTGTCTCCAATGTTTTAAGACTGTTTTTACATTTAAAGATTTTCAACTGTAGTGAAACTTTTCAGAAAATCCTCAGGTCCTAGGAGTGTCTTTAATAATTGTGAAAAGTTGAAGTGCCATCAAATATAAACATGCTTACAGTTCATGCATGTAATTGTGCACACTGGTGATTTTACACCTGTTTCAAGAAAATAAAGGGGATGTTCTGGTTGTGTTTAACCCCATTTTAACTCATTAACAGCATGATTTGAGCTTAGCGGGTCAGCATCACCAGCAGCCAATTCCCTGTGACACAGAATTAGATTACCAGCCTTAACGACGCCAACTGAAACTAGGTTGACTGATTTCACTTATGAATGACACCATTTTTTTAGGTGGTAAAATCAGAACAGAGGGGTTTTGTGTGTGTGTGTGTGTGTGTGTGTGTGTGTGTGTCAGACGTCTGTTTATTCTGCAGAGAAACGCCAGACAGAGCGGGAGAGCAGACAAGCTTTGATTTGCTGTTGTTTGACTTGATGTTACTGTGTTAACACTGCGTTTTCTGGCCGAAGGCTGCCCACTTTTGAGCTCGTCAAATAATTTGCCTGGAGGGAAGGGCGGCTGGGACATGATGGACCCGGAGCTCAGGTTCCTGGAGGTGAGGTGTCAATATGCTATTATTTACAGAAGCCGTTAAGCTGTAGGTTTTTATTGAAGCTCGTGACTGAGTGTTATGACATGTGGGCCCTCAGCAGCAACATAAAAATCCTTTATTTCCTTGTTTGGCTGCAGCATCAACTTGTTGAAGCTTGGTTTGTGAAGAGTAGAAATATACACCGTTATACAGAATTGAACATTTAATCATGTTGGTGCCTGGCGGAGGGGAGTGATATAGGTTTTATCTCTAAGTCCCTGGAGTGGCGGCTGCCTCGTGGGGGAATCGAGGCTCTGAGAAACAGAAACACTTCCTCAGGGATGCAAAGTGTGTCAGGATGCAGACTGTTGTGTGTGAGATGAATGAGCTGGTGGTGGGGGGTGTTTCTGTGGGATTTGAGTGCAGGGTGTTGGGGTTACATGGTGCAAACTTCAGCCAGTCGACGAGCACAAAGAAAAAAAACCCTCATCTCAGCTGGCTTTCATTTTCAGCTGAAAAGATGCTCTACTGAGGAGAAGAAGAAGAAGAAGAAGAAGAAGGGCTGCAATTTAATTCTCATCTCATAATGATGCCTGTGGTTCAGGTGAGTCCTTAACAATGTCAGGAAGTGTCAGACATGTCTGAGAGGAAACATGACGTGTCCTTTGGTGGCGCAAATGCGTTTCATTGACATGTCAAAAGCTTTTCGACGTGACAATGAGGAAAGCCGGACAGGCGAGGGATCAGAAATGGTCAATTCTGAAAAGTTTCATGAATTTTTCAGACACATTCACTCATGTTTTTGCCTCACATACAAACTGGTGACAGGTGAAAGGGAACACCTGATTGGAGTGGGTTCTTCCAGGATGGTGACAGTGGTTCCATCCGTAAAATGATGAAATGAGAATATTTCAACACATCCTCTTGTCTGCATCGGTGGATTCCACTCAATCCAGATGATTATGTCATAGCTAGTGTTTGTTGAGGTTTAGGGAGAAAATCAAGCTGCATCTCCCTTGTTCTCATGTTCACTACGGAGCCTCTGAACATCCAAAAGTATCTGATGACCATGAAAAGATGACAAACTGCATTTTACCTCAGTTATTTACATGTATTGATCGGATTAGTGGACCAACAGGTATTAAACATTCTAGATCAGCCGTTGCTTTTGGACAACAGGGGCTGTTTAGGTTTTTGAAAGCTAAGGTGCTTCTACATTGGCTGCATTTTAGAGCTGAGGTCCAGTTTGTACCCAACCTTCATTGTTTGACTCCCAGAATAGTTTCCAGTAATTTCATGACCCCCCGAAGGAATAAAATGTTCAGGAAATGAATGAATGACTGAGTCTAAAGGGGACTGACCTACGTTTTGTGGACATTTCGGTCCCTCTACATTCCCAGAGGTTGCTTCTTGGTTTATATAGCTCTCTTTTTTTTCTGTTTTAAATGAACCTCTAACAGATTTTACCTTTAAACATAATATTGATGATGATTTTGATCCTAATCCTAATCCATAGTCTATGAACAGTGTGTAGGAGTAGCTCCAATAGTGGAGTATGCTAATCTGTGGAAACTACTGCACATATTGCAGGTTCAACATAGAAACTACATCTGCACAATAATAATATGCCATGTTTTTTCTTCCCGAATATAAATCATTTTTTATAATACATCTGTGACATGTGAATATAAATCTCACTATCCGAGCTTTTTCCATATTCTGGATTTGCACTGGGCTGCAGCTGTAGTCGACAGACTTGAGACCTTTCACGACTGAACATATTTTGACTCAGACAAACCTGTAAACTAAACAGTATTTTCCTCTCAGTCTATCTGTCTTCAGACGCCTGCAGCTCTGTGAACCACTATCTCACGCTGGCTAATGTGTGCAGGGTGCTCGGTCAGGCAGTAAACCTTGACCTACTTTTTTCTAGAACAAGGTTGCGGAGTCGGTTGCTGCTATTGTCACATCTCAAAACACTGTTGGGGCTGCTCACATTAACCGCTTGTTCAATGCCACTTCACATCACTTGAGAGAAACAGAATATTCCAAACCTAGATGTATGTTGTAATTTAATCATTCTTTGCATTATATTTCTGTTTCATGGCCGTGACTCACAGTACACTGTGCTTTTACATAACCCTTAGTAATATAGGTTTTATTATGTCATCTTTTCAGAGGTGTTTTGGAAAACCGACATTTTTTTAAACTTATTTGATCTACAAAGCTCGCTCCCCAAATTACCATCTGGCTCATGTACTGATTAAAATGACCATTGTGTACCAACGGCGGTGAAACTGACTAATCTGTGTTGCAGGTGCAGGGCTTTCATGTGCCAGAGCCAGTGAACTCCCAGTCATGGTGTATTCTCCCGGTGCATGTGTACAGTTTAGCTTTAAAAGGAGATTTAGGCCTTGAGGAGGTGTGAAGCCATCGGCATTATTAAAATGCAGGTGTATAACTTTCCTTTAAATAACACTGATCACAGTTTCTTTGGTGGTTGACCTGCCTTTGATACAGTATGAAATTGGCTGTTGTTTGGAGGCTCTTAAGGCCGGCCTCAGAAACCCGTCTGATGTTTCAGGCTTTATTTAGGTCTGGATGAATCGCGTTGTGTAGATGGAGCTGATAATGTAAACTCGTGGTTACATATGTTCACTGGAAATGGCCTTGGTTTGGTCAGAAACAAATCAAGGGGAGCATGGTTATGGTTGGAATATGACCTCACCTCTGTACAACCTTGATCCATCTCTGATGTGATGAATCATAACAGTAGCAGGTAGAGCAAAGAGCTAAATTGTAGTATTTGGGTCGATTTATGCAGATACACCTTCATGACCTTCTAGAATATTTTTGTTGCTCACAACTTAAACACATCCAACCTGTGAACATTTTCATGGATTTTTTGAAAGCATTTTGGTTCATTTTAAAGTCAAAACTCAAAGTCAAAGTCAGCTTTATTGTCAGCTTTGCCATATGTACATACAGAAAACTGAAATTACAAAACTCACAGGCATGAAATATGCTGGATTTTCACTTGAGTGTTAACCACTATACCACCGCACCGCCCGATATTCAGTGAATACTCCTGTTTACATGGAGCCATGACTTCAATCAAAAAATAATTTAAAAAAAAGTGTATTTCCTTGTGGTGCATTTGTTGGAACATATGAACACAGAGCAATTCTTTCATTCCTCAGGATTACAATTAGTTGTTTTTTTCCACAATAAGATTTAAAAAAAAAAAAGAACTAAACTAAAAAACTTGTTTTCACTATATTAGTTTCCCAAACTAAGATGAAAAGGTGGAAAAAGGTGCAAAAATTGGGAAACTATATGTAAATATATGAGCATTCACTTATAATGTAGATATTGAATTTCCCCTTGAAGGTTAAAGTTAATCTGTATCTGTTCATGTTCTGTTTAGGCAGCCCTGGCCTATGAGGTTGGAGAATTAGCTTGTGACTGAAGGGTTGCTGGTTTAATTCCCTGGAACTAAGAGGAAGTTTTTGACTTATGTGCCCTTGAGCAAGGCACTTAACCCCCCATTTACTCCCGGGGTGACTGACATGGCATCCCACTGGTACTAGTCTGCAGTGTGTGGTGCGTTCATGCATGTTCAACTAGTGATGTTGCATGTTCACAAATATATACTGACAAATATTTTTGACTAACTCTAGTCATTATTGTCAGAAGTTACATAGAAAATGCATAAAAACATTGTGTCACTCAGAAATTATCTTTAAATGTAACTGAACTGCAAGTCTATTCACATATAGTTAAACATATCATCCTGCTAGATGTGTATTATTTCAACAAAACGATTAAATGTGTAATTTTGTCTGTAAAGGAGGAATCTAACCATAATTTTCTGAATGTTGTTGTTCGGACATGAAACACAAGTAAGCAAGAATATATCTGTTTACATTTCGTAACTCTGATCGATTTATTCTTTGCTTAAATATTTGATGTGTGGTTCAGTGGTTACAGTCATCATATATACTGTACTGACCACATTTAATTCATTTAATTAAGGCTCCACATAATTTTGTTTAAGCAGAAGTACTTAATCTAGTTTAATACACTTTTAACCTGAGCCAACAAGGTTAAACATTAAGCAAGATATATTTTACAATCTGTCCATGGTAATATGGGTATTTTTATACATAGATATTTTTTTATTCCATTTTTTAAGTAAATTCTAGCCACACCACCTTCGTTTTACTAAATATCAGAACGCAAAAATGATTCCAGACTGTGAAGGTGAAGCAGCACCAACAAATTGAATTAAAAACATTGTTTATTAAGAAAAAAAATAGTGTTAAAGAAAAACACTCAGCAGAAGTTCAGCTTCTAGACCCAGGAACACATTTAAGGATAAAGAAACTAATACTATAGGATGAATTCATTGCTGTTACACCTCAATAAAAATTTCTGAGGGGATATTTAAGAAGGATTTTTAACTGAATAACCCATTTTAACATCCATGTTCTTCTTTCATATGGAACCAACACTGAATATGAGAAAAAGAATGAGCCTTCATTCTCTGTTAACGTTTGTATATTTTTCATTTTCTGTCTGTTTTTCTCACCTTCAGGGCTTTACCTCTTTAGCTTTTCAAAGCTCCATGTTCCAACAAACCTTTTGAATATTTTACATTTTCAACTAAGCATCTACACTTCAAAAAGGACACTCCTCCACAAAGAAAAAACAAACCAAACATCTAGAAGATACTGAATGTGAAATGCACAGACAAGAACAAGAAGGGCCTGTAGGCAGCGTTGGTTTTTGCTTGGTGATGATTAAAATGTGAAGACCCAATGCAGATGATTTCACTAAAGATGATGTTTAGTTGAGGAATTAACAGATTTATTTACGTGCAACAGGACTAGAAGTAGTTTAGCACTTTTCTTGCAGTGAAAATGGAACCTTCCTTATCGAAAAGGACTAAAAAAAAATCACCTCCCTCATGGACCTCACCTCAGTGTGCACCATGTTAGCCCTGCAGGTTTCCATCCAGGCAGCAGGTTAATTACATTCACCTAGCGTCTCAGGTGGAAATCAGTCCCAGCTTAGACAGCATGAGGGGAATCCAGAAGGGTCTGCACATCAGATAAGGAGTTTGATGTTCTGAAAAATTTAACAAATTAAAAAAAGCACACAAAGAAGCGCTTTAAGAGGCAGAAAACATGACCATTGCATACCTGCTATTCACAAATACAGGCATGTTACAGTATATGTCATGCGTTTTTCCTTGTGTTCTTTTTTCTTCTTCTATATAAATTCAGTCCATCTGCTCCTCCTGCAGTCACAGAATTTATATCAACAAGAACCACTCCATCAAAACAGAATCACCCGAAAAAGAGACACTTTTTTGGGCTGAAAACAGCTCTCAAAAAGCACTGAACTTTAGTCACTTTTCTTAGTGTTAAATTCATCCAATGGTGAGTTTAACCTTTTTGCTTGTCTATTTATTTAGAAAACCATTGCAAATTTCGTCCACTATCATAGACCATATCGTCACCTTCCTAAAATAACAGCCTAAGTTATTTTTTTCATAATTTTTTTTTCCTAACACAAAACATAAAACACTAATCTGGAAATTGATTATTTGATGATCTAGGCCAGGGGTGGGCAATCCTGGTCCTCGAGGGCCGGTGTCCCTGCATGTTTTAGATATTTCCCTCTTCCATCACACCTG
>JAPQRQ010000013.1:7708036-7727801 GCA_037367365.1 Apogon talboti | reverse complement strand
TTCCTAATTTAACCCTTTATATGTATGGTGTTATTGAAGCTTTGGTTACAACTATAATATTTGCAATAATTACTCCAAAATCGCTGCTCCAAAGTACAAAACCAAAATTACTACATGGATTATTTGATGAATTAATATTTTTCTATGTTATCTGATAATTGGTATTACCACTTACATATAACATCCACTACAGTTACATTTTAGATGATGTTTTCCATGTTATCTTTATGGAGAGAACTATTATGCTAAAAAGTATAATAAACAGTTGACTGTAATACATCGATATAGCCTCCTGATATCCAGGAAAGTAATAGTTGTGGCTTTTTTGCATTAAATAAATGCCTTGATTGGAAAAACAGCACGATGCAACAGTTTTTTCATGGAATGTTCTTTGCAGTGGACAGGTTTTTGTGTTTTTTTAAGTAAAGCTGTGAAACTCTTCTCCCCTATAAATGACAAAAATGCATTGCTGGATCACAGGAGGATTTCACTCAAAACAATCCAACTGGACACATTATTTGTTTGGGAATAATGATCCAACTCGGTAATATAATAATTAATGCATGAAAGAGTTAAAAGCGCAGCATGTTGACCATGGCAGCTTGTCCAGATTTGATGATTTACACTACAAAACATGAGAAAGATGCCAATAATGTTCTGTTTCCACTGCGTTGTGTGTCCTTGTACTAATAAGCCAAAAAATCCACAGGCTGGTTCTTTCATATCCAAGGTTTCTACTATAAATCACATCTGCTGAGTCTCAGTTGACATGTAGTGCAAACTCTGCCAATAAATATTCATTCTTCTGTGATTAGACTTATTCTAGAGTTATAGTGTTGGTATAAAGTTAACAGAATTTTCATTTTGTTAATTTCATTAATAGCAATTTTCAGTTTCTCCAGTGTGATTGGTCAGTTCTAATGATGATCCAACCAACATCTGATCATGGATATAATAATATATTAAGGTGTTGATAAGTATTTAACCCTTAAAGACCCACAAGTATTTTTGTCACAGCTTCCAAATGATTTTTTTTTGTCTTTCTCAAGTGATTTGTCACCAGTTATTATAAAAAATATCCTCTGCGTTTTGCATTTTTCAGGTATTTTTTTGTATTTAATTCCATGATCATGTAGATGTTCATAAAACCTCAGAGTAAATTGAAAGGTGATTACATCAAAACAGAAAAGTGAAATTGATTTTTGTTGACTTTTTAGCTGATGTTCTTCTAGTCACGTGCGAATGTGTATATTTCTACAGCATAGTATTACCATGGTAACACAGGTGGAACTGTAGTACCAGGGGCAGCTGGGTTGAAGAGGCTACAATATAAAACAGAGAAAACTGAAGAAAAAGTGATTTTATCAGCAAAATCTATCATTAACTGAATATAAAAATAAGTGTCTTCATCCACTGTCATTGATTCAATTCCATGGGTTTTACTGGTGAATCAATGTTGTAGAAGATGATGGTGTTTCCACAGTAACTATGGAGCCTGTGAACGTCCAAATGGGTCATATCTGATGACCATCAAAAGATGAATAACTGCATTTTACACCAATTGTTTACCTGTACCAATAGGATTAGTGGTTCTAAAGTTATTAAACATTGTAAATGAGTAGATGCTTTTGGCTGGTGGTGGGTGTTTGGGTCTTTATAGGTTAAACTCAGTCCTAACCTGACCCTGATCTTAACCTGAGTCCCTCTGTCTAATCTCCCAGTCTTTTCTGTCATTTCGTGAGCGTTTGTTCAAGGAGACAAATATCTGCAGGCTGCTTCGTCTTCATTTGTTTTCCTCTCTCCCATCCTGTTATCTCCATTATTTTTAGCCATGATAGCGTGCCCAGCGATGGCGCGTATATGTGTGTGTGTGTTTGCTGGGGTTGTGTCTTCAGGGCTTTCTCTGTGACACCTCTCAGTTTGCATTGAGCTGCTTGGCAGAAGGAAAGGCCAGCTGGTTACTGATCTTCCTGATGGTTTGGCTCCGTTCTCCTCTGAGGGGATTTTCAGACGGAGCCTGGGTCCGATTCATTCTCCGATGGCAGCGTTAATCCTACCGCTTATTTCAGAGGGGTATTCTGAAACTGTATCACACAGGGGCTCTTATTCCATTTAAAGGTGACATCATCACAGGCAAAAATACCACAAAGTGCACTGAAGGTCTCTGTGGGAATATTACTTCAAGAGATTTTTTAAAGAAAAACTAAAAATACAATAGTCTTGTTATGGAAATGACTTGTGTCTTATCATTTTACAACACTATTGGAAAGAGAGAATAGTGCTGTAGTTTAACACCGTAGACTTACGATGTGGTTTCAGCGGTGTGTAACAGGATCATGAATGAAACTGCTTTTAGACTTATAGTGAATGGCTTTTGTAGTAGGTTTTGTGCTGCAACGATTAAGTCGCTTTATAGTTGAAATCTCAGCACATCCTTGAAATAGCAGCTGTTTCTGGGAGACTTCCAGCACCTTGGACAGCTTCACAGACAAAGATTGGGTTTCAGAACCTTGGACAGCTCCACAAACACTGACAGGCTTTGGTTTCAGAGACGCAGAGATCACGACCAAAGATGCAGAAACATCCCCGACATCAATATCTGTTTACAACGCAGCACGTACATTTACGTTTCCATTCATTTAATTCATTTTACCATCAGTTTAATACACATATGGGTCACAAACAAAGCAAAAACATGATGGAGGGTGATCTCAATATCCCATTAGTAGAACACAAGACCCTCTTTGGCTGAACTTATTCATTCATAAGCTGATGTGACACAGAAAACTCAATACAATTCAGGTTTTGCTTGTACAGAAATGACCCCAAAGTATTTCTGAGGTCTTACAAATGTCACTGTTTGTCCTCTATGTTTGTGTAGAATCAAACCAAGGTTTTAAATCTATTGAATCCTCTAGATATTTTTCATAGCTGTTGTCATGTCATTTTTCATCTTGTTGCATCTTTTATGTTGTTTTTTGTTGCGTCTTTTATTCCAGTTTTCATCTTGTTGCATTATCATCATTTTGTGTAGTTACATCTCATTTTTCATCTTGGTGCATCTTTGAATTGTTATCATTTTGTGGAAATTTTAATATTCCTAAATATGTACGTTGCTATCATTTTGAGTCTTTTATGTCATTTTTCATCATGTGTCATCATTTTGTGTAGTTTTTTTTCTTCTAATATATTCATAATTAATATATTTCTACAGTCAGATATCACATACCGTTTTTGTAAAAAAAAGAGTATTTTAATTCATGTTTCGCCTTCAGTTCATGTAGCTAGAAAACAACTGATTAATATTGAAATTCGTCCATAACGCTGAAAATAAGAAAAAAATCCCCAAATATTTTTCAACTAGAATCAAAACCGGAAGTGTGTAATTACTAGAAAATAAAAGCTATGGGTAAAAATTTAATATAAATAAAATAGGTGATAAAAGCTCTAGTTTGTACATTGACATCGAAGACTGAAAATAATCAGATATATGACTGTATTTTGTCATAGCGGACAGTTTTTTTTTTCTCCAAACACATGTAGATGTAGACGGATTGTGCTTATATTATGAAGGGGCGTAGCGGAAGAGCAGTTGGTGTCGCGTGCCAATGCGTTTTCCCGCCTCCGCTAAATACCGAGTCTCACCGGTCGGGATGTTATTCACCGGGAGGAGAGGCTGCAGTCTACGGACCCACACACCGACACTGTGGACCCGGTGCCATGACCGCGTCCAAAGACCAGATTCGGAAGAAGAAGTCCAAAGAGGCGCAGCAGGATGAGGTAGGACCGAACTGGAACGTCATGAACCCGGGTCTAGGTCGGTTCCACTGAACCCAAACAGAACCATGTGTAGAGTTTGGAGGCGTTTGACTGACACCGGACCCGAATTTAAGACCGGAACTAGAGGAAATATGAGTAAAATTTTTACATCGAGACTGTAATAAGCGTTTATTTTATTTCATTTTATTTTATGTTATTTTATTTTATTTATAGTTGTGCGTAAACGTAGGGTTGAGCCGAAACTGCTATTGAGAAACACAGCCACTTTTAATTTACACTAAAGTCTCGTGATATCTCTTACAAACTGACTTTTCATTGTCATCTTGTTGCGTCTTTTGCGTCATGTAAACGTATTAACATGGCATCTAACACGTCCTGTGTTGTTGTAGATGGTTTTCATGTCATGTTTCCTCTTATATTATTTTCTTCTTGATTCATGGTTGTAAATCTTTTTGTATATTTTATTATCTTTTTTTACACTGTTGTCATCATGTTGTTTATCATGTTGTGGCATGTTTTACATTGTTTTTCTTTTTTGTCTTTTATGTCATTTTTCATCTTGTTACATCATTTATGATCCCATCTTTGTCGTTTGTCTTCAGTGTGTTGCATGTCTTGTTGATTTTTTATGTTGTTGTCTTTTGTTGCATCTTTTATTCCATTTTTCAAGTTTACGTTTTTTTAAGTTTGTTAATTTTATGTCGTTTTTTGTATCTTTACATTTTCATTGTTCTACGTTTCCCATCGTGAAACATCTTTGCATCATTTTGTCTTTCATATAGTTTTTCAGCATTTTGCATGTTTTTGTTATTGTTGTGTATTGTTTATCATTTTGCTGCATCTTTACATTGTTATCATTTTGTGTCTTATGTCATTTTTCATCTTGCTGCATCTTTTACATTTTTACGTATTCCTTCTTGCTGCGCTTGTTATCGTTTGGAGGCTATTCTATTATCTCCATGTTGTTGCATCTTTTATATTTTCTTTTTGTTGTGACTTCTATGCTGTTTTTCATCTTATTGCGTGTCTTTTTATATTGTTATCGCTTTATTTTGTATTTTATACTGTTTCTGTTGTTCCATCATTTCCATCTTTTTCATCATTTTCACATCCTTTGTGTCTCTTCCATGGTTGTTGTTCGTTGTTGTTCATATTTTATTGCATGTTGCAACCTTTAAATCATTTTCCTCTTGTTGCAAATTGTCATTTGTTTGCTGAGCCTTTTACAGTACTGTTCCCCCTTGATTCGTGGTTTTATGTCTTTTCACATTTTTATCTCATTTTTGTCTTATGTGTTTTGCCATTTTTCATAATGTTGCATCTTTTGTGTTTTTGTTTTGTTGTCATTTTTGTTGTATGACCTTCTATGCCCTTTTCATCTTGTTACCTTTGTTGTGGCTGATATTCACTGTTGGATTCACTAAAGGATCTTCTTTTTTTTCTGTTATCGTTCCATCCATTATGGTTGAAGTTAATCTTGTTGTTGTTGTGAAGCCACACAACGAGCCCATTTACACAGTAAAACTCCGATCATTATCCGATTGCTGGAGTAATGATATTATTTTAAGTGATCATGTAAACATCATAATCTGATTATGAGAAATCTGATTAACACACCTGGATTTCTGCTCAATACTCTGATGTCTTCGTGCATATATATCTGATTTAATTAGGTTTTTATATCTGCACATGTGTAAAAAACACATCTTGTAGATCCTTTTTTTGGTCTTTTGTTGTGTCTTTACACTGTTATAATTTTGTGTTGTTTTTCATCTTGCTACATCATTTATGATTTCATCTTTGTCATTTGTTGTTTTCCATCTTGTGGCACATCTTGATATCTTGTCATTTGTTGCATCTTTTAGATTAGATTAGATTAGATAGAACTTTATTAATCCCTTTGGCAGAACCCTCAGGAAATTAAGGTTCCAGAAGCAGCAAAACATCAAATGTACACATGTAAGAAGAATTATAAGACAAAAGGAAAGAAAATAGTAATTACAATAACGATAAAAATAGTTGTGAAAAAAAATAAGCAATTGCAAATTAGACAGTAGTAGCATAAATACATAATAAAGTAGTAATAATAATAAATAATAGTAAAAAAGTAATTATGTTATAATATGCATATGCAACGGAATATTTTATTCCATTTCTCAACTTTAGGTCTGTACGTTGTTACCATTTTGCACCTTTTATGCAGTTTTTCATCTTGTTGCATCTTTATGTTGTTATTATTAAAGAAACTGTAGAAATCGGAAGTGTCGTAGTCAGGAAGTTTAAATATATCGTCACCACATACGTACGTGCTATAAAAGAAAGCCAATAATGGACTAAAACGTCTAAATTATCAAATTTCTGAAGTGCATTTAAACGCATCATATCTGATTATTACAATAATCTGATTACTCACAGTTATCGGATTTTTATGGTCATGTAAACAAAAACAATAGCATTAAAACTAAAGTAACGCGTCTGTTTTGTGAATGTAATGAGTAAAGTACAGATACTGGCATTTACAAAAGGTCAGTAATGAAACCTTTGTACTTTGTTGCTTCTCATCGCCACGTGTTTATATCAGTTTTTAACCCTCGCAAACAATGACTCATGTTGTCATCTGATGTTCTTTAAATCAACGCTGTGATGTTTCAAGTCACTTTTCTCGTGAATGAATCTTTGCACGTCCCTCTATTTCCACATCCCCGTTAGAGTTGCGATTCCACCTTTTGTGAGTTGATGTATTCGTATGAGTGTATGTGTGTGTGTGTGTGTGTGTGTGTGTGTGTGCAGGTGTGAAAGTGAATCTGTGTAATCTCACATTATGGGATGTGAGTTGCATAACATTCGTAGCTGGAAGTCATCATCACAGAAGAAGAAGACTAAGATGAACAATGAGGACGGTTTCTACTTCGACTGTAGACAAATGCAGTGTGTGTTATGTTGATGTTGGTGTGTGTAGTGTGATACAAAGTGCTGAGTATCATAGAGGAGAGCAGACACACATCTGAAAGTAGTTCAGCACAGTTTCACGCCTGTTTTTAACCCAAGTAAATGATGACTCATGTGTTCGTCTGCTAACGTTGCTTTGTAATATACAGAGATGGCAACGGTCCACACTCGATTCACTCCAGAAAAAGAACAGATAGTTGTGAAAAAAAGTACTTTATGTTGTTTTCATCCTCTATCTTCTATGTCATTTTTGTGTGAGTTGCATAGTTTTCATGTCTTGTTGCATCTTTTACATCGTTTGTTGCACCTATTTGTAGGATTTTAACTTCTTTTCAATGAGTATTATCATTTTCTACCTGGTCTGTGGTTAAATCCATCCAATTTCTGATCTGTTTAGTCTTTGTGATGGACGCAGAGGCAGTTTATTTATGTGTCTTTCCGTTCTTCTAATGTCCTTATTTCCATCTTGTATTTTTTTAATATTTTATGTTTTTGTTTTGTTTCTTCCTTTATGTCGTTTTTCTTATCTTGCAATGTCTTTTTGTTTTTACGTGTTTACATTTAATTGTCTTTTTGAGTCATTTCCTCTGTTGTTTTCATGTTATTTCATCACTTATGTGTTTATTCTGTTGTATCTTTTCCATTTTCATCATGTTTTGTTTATGTTGTTTGGTCTTTTTAACTAGTTTCATCATTTTCTTCTTAGTCTGTGGTTAAATCCATCCATTTTCTGATCTGTTTTCTGATTTGTTGCATCTTTTACATTGTTTCTTGTTGTTGCACCTATTTTCATAAAGTATTGTTTATGTTATTTGGTCTTTTCAACTAGTTTTTATATGTTTTCAATTTTTGTGTTCTTGTGTCTTGTCATTTTTTCTTATTGCTGCATCTTTTATGTTTGTGTTTTGTTACATCTTTTATGCTTTTTTTGTGTCTACATTTGCTTTTGTCTTGTCATGTCCTTTGTGAAACATCTTGTCTTTTTACATTATTTCTATTTTTGTTTTGTTGTATCCTTTGTGTTTTTTTATTTTGTAATGTTTTTCGTGTTTATGTTTATTTGTCTTTTTGTGCTATTTATATGGGTTATTCATGTTCTCTCATCACTTGTGTTTAATTTTGTTCTTTTTTTGTTGCTTACTTATGTTTTTGTCTTCTATTTTATGTTTTTCATTTTGTTTTGTGTTTTTTTCCTTGTGTCATCTTTTTGTGTCCTTTGTCGTCTTCTCTATTTTCAACTTTCATCTTTTCGTTTTCTTGCACCTTTTGTTGTTTTTTTGTTCATATTTACATTTATGTCTGTTTTCACATTTTTTTCCATTTTGTTTCATATTTCATGTTGCTTTTCTCATGTTCTCTTTCATGTTTCATTTGGCATTTTTGTCTTTTTGCATCTTTTATGACTTTGTTTTGTTACATCTTTTGCTTTTTTATGTTTTTGGTTTGTTTTTTGTTGCATGTTAATGCTTTTGTCTTTTTACATTTTCTATGTTTTCATTTTGTTTCAAGTTATTTTTGTCTCGTGTCATCTTTCTCTTTTTGTCCCCTTTGTCATATTGTTGCATTTTCTTTGCACTCCGTCTTTTATGTTTCTTATGCTATTTTGGTCCTGCTCCATCATTTTCAATATGTTGCATCCATCAAGTCATTTTCTTTTCTTGTTGTTATTTTTGTCATATTGATCTTTTATGTACTCGTCATGTGTGATACAAACAAATCAATTCACCAATGTATCATCTTTTCCATCCAATTTGGTTAAAATTAGTGTTGATATTGTGAAGAAGCGCAGTGATGCACGGCAAAAATAATGGAAAATTTGTCACAAAAACAGTAAAACTAAAGTAATGATCTTGTTTGCACATGTACAGTGTAAACAGTACATACTGTATACTTATATAAAGAGCAAGTGATGACCCATGTTTCTGTCTAATGTTTATGCCTTTTATCCATGTGAATTGTCTTTGAAATGAGGCTTATATCACATTAATACAGTAAACTGACAGTAAATCCTCATAGAAGGTGATGTTGACGTTGAAACAGGACTGTGAGGGGATCCGGTGTCGACACTCACCTTCTGTCAGTTTGTTTTAATCCAACGTCTGCTGCTACGTTTTTCTTCGCCGTTTGGCTTTGATTTGTTCGGTCCAGATTGTGTGCGGGCTGCGCTGCCAATGACATTAGGGTGTTAGAACCGACAAACTTGAACTGCTCTTTTTGTTCTCGTACTGTCTTCTGTGAAAGGGAAGTGTGAACCGGACTCTTTCTTTGGTTTACTTTGGATTAAACTCTCAGGTACTGTATCTGTAGATTTTTAGAACAACATAGGCAATAAAATGGTGATTTTATTTAGTGATAATGATAACAGTAGGTCAGATGTGAACAGCTGCTGTAGTGAATATAAACCACAGTATTAAAGACAATATACTGTAGAAAAGGAAAGTACTGCTCTGGTGGAATAGGGATTATAAACAGGACTAAAAATACCATATTAAAGAGTTTGATGTTTATTGATATTTTCAAACATCAGAAAGTTATACTTGGATCTTGTTGCCATTTCAACCTTATTTTGGAGGAATAATAAACGTGGTTCTCTGCATAAACCTTTGTTTTTTCTGTCCTTGTTTTGACTCAGTAACATCTTTTGGCATTTTTGTTTTGTGTCTTTTATGTTGTAATAATCTTTCACCTTTGTTTTTTTTTCTGTTTTGCCATTTTTTCTTTTTCTAATTTGTCTTTTACCTTGACATCTTTTACATTGTTTTATTTTTTATGCCATTTTTGGATTTATGCATATGCGTGGGGCAAGAACATTATCCAGTTTCAGTAAGTGTTATTCAAGTTTACAGAATTTTAGATTAGTAATAGTAGTAGTAGTAACAGTAGTAGTCTTGGTAGTAATAGCAGTTGTAGTAGTAGTAGTAGTAGTAGTAGTAGTAGTCAAAACTATGGAAAAGCTGGAGCAGATAACATAAACCAAAAGAACCCCAAAAGCATAATAAGGATTAAACTTGCTAAATGCAACTATTATACTATTGACTCTGTGAAAACTCATTTAGTTAGTTTTCACATGGATTTTATAAGGCTTAGGTGCTGCACATTTACCTTTTTAATGGGAGGAAATGGACCAATAAATCTGCACTGGTCATTTTTAGCACTTATTTCTATTTTACAGTTAGTTTGACTTTGTTCACTCCTACATCTATTGAAAAATTGCTTTAATTTTGAGTTTTTCCATTTAATTCAGGTATTTATTACTTGAGTTTAGCTCAGGACGGATTGTTTTTTAGTAGTGAAACTAGTCAATTTAGGAAATGCAAAATGCTTTTATAATGTTGACATTTTTGGCGATGGTTCAGCTTTTTATTGTCATCAGCCTTTAAAAATTGTTATATTTATTTTATTATATAAATTTTTATGTTTAAATTTTAATATTTTTTCATGTGTGTATTGTTAAATTTTTTTTGGTGGTTTTTAATTGTGTCTTACACTTTTTTTTGTCTTGTTGGTATCTTTTGTGTTGGGTTTGTTTTGTGGTCTGGACCAAAATAAGCTTTTTAAACTGGAAAGAAATATTATTTTCATGTTTATCATGAAAATTTTTGATATAGACTGACTTTAAAATGATCACTTGGTGGGTTTCCAGCCAAATATATTGCAAATTTTAGCATTTTTCTCTGAAAAATCTTGGAAGAAATGCAAATTTCTGCACATTTCAACCCATTCCTGTTGTGCAGCATAGTATCTAAGCAACCAAGTAACAATTGTGATATTTTTATTTGTCACAAATAAATAGACCTGGATGGAAATACACCTGCAGACTGATACGTAAAACATCATCCAGCTCTAGTTTGATATCACCCACGACCCCAATAAAAACCTGTTTGTGTTTCTTTAACAGTTGCTCATTGGAGAAAGTGATTTTTGATTCCTTCATCCTTCCGTCTCTAACACAGTCCGACGCAAACACACATTCGATTCCTTACTTGCTTTACTTTCCACTGGAGTGAGTCTGATCGACACCACACACACAAGCACACAACAACACACACACACTCCAGCTGAACACGCAGTGAATTAGCTCCGAGATGTTGGACTTAATACTCTGAGAGCAGTCGATGGCTCAGTGGTGTGCGAAGAATGCGCTACACACTGGGTGAGTGTGTCTGAGTTTGGGCGTAATTTGTTTTTTCCTGCTTCATTAATGAAACACTTTCCACATCACCAACAGGACATAAGATACAAAGTGTTCTGGACTCATTTGTGATGTTTTTCTCTAGTGTCACACATCACTCTGAGCGGTTTAATGATTGTAGTCCCACACCTCCATCCAAGCCACTGTTACAGTCAAATCATTATTTTGTTCTATTTCAAAGGTGTTTTGTGGTTTTGAGTGACAGTAATTTGTGGCTTTGAACTTGACAAATATTCACCAAGCAGCTGAACATTTCACAAATCTCCAGGCTATGAGATCCCTCGTGGTTCCTTCTGTCTGTTCCAGTGTCCGGTCTGAAAACTAACAGGGTCAGAGCTTTGGTTTTCAGGTTCCTGAGGCTTTAGAATGAAAGTGGCCCAAGAAAGTAGGACATCTGAGTCTGTACTTTAGTGTAGACAGATGTCAAAGTTTTCATTTGTTACATCTTCACCACCTTAAGTCATAAGGGGCTGATATTATTACTGTTCACTAAAGCTGTGTGACACCACAATAAATACCAAGCGCTAGAAGAACATGTATTTTCTAATGTTTTGCTCTATCAATTATTTGACTGAGATGAGACGCACCTCCTCTCCACAAATCACTATTACATTAGATTCAGTAATATTTTGCATTTATCTCCTACGTGTAATATAATATTTGCTCAAAGCCTTTAAATAAAAATAGAAAAATAATCAAATATGAATTGAGCCCATGCCCCAAATCAGGCAAAATAGTCAGGATGGTGCAATAAATTAATATTCAGACAGAAAACAGTGTCATCTTTCACTTGTACAACAATGAAAACAATCCAACAGAACATTATTTGATGCTTCACATCATGAAATGCATTACTTTTGGAAAATAAATATTAGTTTCAGTTTTGAATTTTGCATCGCATTCAATAAAAACTTGGAACAGTACAGCAATTAGCACTTAGCAATGTTGATATTTCTTTTCTCAACATTCATGAGAAATTAATAGACTAAAGACACTGAGGGGTGAAGTCTTTCTGGTTTAATTTAATGTCATTCTTCCTATTTCGCTTTAAGTTTTATAGTTTTAAGAGTGCAGCGTCATCAAAGACCTAACAATGACCTTTGACCCCACAGCATGACAGACCCTTGCTTCTACATTCAGGATCAGGGGTGTCGAACATACGGCTTGTGGGCCAAAACTGCCCTCCAAAGGGTCCAGTCCGGACCGTGGGATGAATTTTCAAAGTGCAAAAATTATACTTAAGACATTGACAATCAAAGATGTCAAAATCATTTTAGTTCAGGGGCCACATACAGACCAATATGATCTCAATTGGGTCAGACCAGTAAAATAATAACATAATAATCTATAATTAATGACAACTCCAAAATTTTCTCTTTGTTTTAGCGTGAAAAAGCAAAAATACATGAAAATGTTTATATTTGGAAACTATCCTTTCGCAATAAAATGTGAATAATCTGAACAAATTTGAACAATCTGAAATGTGTTGAGAAAAATAAGTGCATTTTTAACAATAGTCTGCCTGTTACTAAATGGTGTATGTATTTGTAGATCTGCTGTGATCTGTAAGTTATTATGTACATGTGTAAATGACAAACCGAGGCATAGTATTGGTATAATTGTACTTATTTTTCTTAAGAAATTTCAGTTTGTTCATATTTGTTCATGTTATCCACATTTTTTAAAGGATGGTTTGTGAATGTAAACATTTCCATAGTGTAATTTTACCTCTTCGCACTAAAACAAAGTTTTTTTTGTCATTATTTATGGCTATTATACTGTACCCATTGAAGCCCATGACACTTCTGGACACAGTAAAGATGTTGCTTCTTTCTGGCTCAGAGAACTTTGAACTGGCATTAGTGTCTGTAACAGTATTGTAGGGCTTCTTTACTATAGTCCTGATGCATACATCATGTGGTTCTAGCAGATGAATATCAATCTGAAGACATCAGACATCATCATATTCATTTAGTCTTGAACCCTTACCTTTTATACACTGAAACACATCCATATTCCTTGAATATTTTCATTCTGTTCTGCACTGTAGAAGCTCAAATATCCAAAGATTTCACATCTTTCATTGAGGAAACTTGTTTTAAGTTTTCAATAATTCTCTCACACATTTGTTGTCAATCTGGCGGTCCTTGACCCATCTTTGCACCAGAAGGAAACGTCTCCTAGATGCTGTTTTTGGACCAAATCTTGATAACAATGACTGTGATTTCAAAGGCTCTGTTTACAGGATGAGGACTGACTGGTGGTTTTAACACTTTGTTCGGTTAATTCAGTCAAGGAGTTTAATTGTCTTTGAGCTGTTTTCATAGTTATCTCAGAATATATTGCGTGGCATCAATAACAACCTGCATAGTCTCAGTCTTTTTATACTACAAAATTAAATCTTGTTATGAAAGGGAAGGGTTCCTCTCTGGAGACTTTTGTTGAGAAAATAAGTAAAAGCTGCAGCCAGAGGAAATGATCACAGTGAATGTTCTTCCAGGGTGATGTTTGATGGAAGAAAGAGGCTTCACACAGTCTTTCCTGATGCTTCAGTCTGTCCTACTCTGGAGCTGTGACGAAAAGGTGAATTAGACTCTATACAACAGATCCCTGTGGTGCCCCGGCTGGAGGCTCAGCCACTTCTGCCCCTGTTTTCTGACCAAATCTCCTGTTCAGCTTAAAAACCCTCCCCTACTTCACATTCCCTCTTTTTCTGTCTCCTTTGATAGTCTCTGCTACAGGTAACCTTCATCATCCTTGCTCAACGGCAGAGGGAATAGAGTAAGAACTTGGGTCCCCAGGTCTTTTAAGCAAAATTTTGAGCTTTAATGTAAAATGAAAAATGTATTAAGTGTTTTAGTCCTCAATTAATCAGGTCTTGTTGCTTGCTATTTGCTTGAAGCATCACTTAAAAGTATTGTATTGTAAGTATTGTTACATTCTTGAAAAAGGTATTTCATTGTTAACAAATATTGTTTTAAATATGCCAAGAATGACAATAAAAGAGCACATTTATACTAGTATTCATGTCTATTCTTATTCAAGCCTCTCAATGGATGCAAACATTACCCTGCAACTAAAAAAACACATAGAAAAAGCATTTTAGCCTGCAAATCTTATATACTTACTATGACCCTTCTATTATCTATTGAAACACAAAATAATATTTTTTTAATAGCAAGAAAACTATATATGCAAGATTTCCTGTGCTGTAAATCTATGCTAAATTTAGCTAATGTTGCACACTTTTTGCAGAGCAATTTGTTATATTTCTTTTAAAAACCCAATATTTAACATTCGCATGAGCTAGTTTGCTCATGCCAGCTTGATGTTAGAAGAAGGTTGTTTATTGATGTTAGCTAACTTCAGTTCTAAGCTAGAGGTAGCTAATTGCCGCTGTAGAAGAGCAGAAGAGAGGCGATGATGACAGTAGTGCAAAAAATGGGTGTACATGGGTGTAGGCATCTAGGACTGGGTTAGTGTAGAAA
This sequence comes from Apogon talboti, assembly GCA_037367365.1. NCBI lineage: Eukaryota > Metazoa > Chordata > Actinopteri > Kurtiformes > Apogonidae > Apogon > Apogon talboti. The sequence goes on along the minus strand of JAPQRQ010000013.1, from coordinate 7,713,392 downwards.
TGCATTTAGTGTTTTTATGCCAGCACTACCTTGCATCTCTCTTTGTGTTGCATTGTCATTGCTGCGTAATGTGTGGGTTGTCATGAATGTTTTAGTGACAGTTTTTGGTAATTATGAGACCGTCTTAAAGATACTAGCTGGTTTGGTATCACAGTACTCAGCAAATGTACACACATAAAAAAAACCTACATTTTCCTCATTAACTGCACCCAAAAATCTTCAAAAATGGGTGTACGATAAGACATTATAAATGTTTCCACACTAATTTTCAGAATTTGACCTTGGGAGGGATGAAAAAATGTTAAGCTATGGCTAAAGTCAGTCTCAACACCTGGACTCAAACTAACTTCAATAATGTTATGAAATGAAAAAGTCGCTTTAAGTGGAATCTTAGAGAGTTAGGATTCAGACAGCTAGGGATGTTATTAGTAGTGTCTTTTCTTGTTGAATAATATATAAATAATATGTTAATATATGACAGCTGAACACCAGAGTATGTTTCTGTAAGATCAGAGTGTAATGATGACTGATGAAAACTTGAAATGCCATCAATATTTGGCAGAGCTATTAGAGTCCACAGTGATTTCCTTTAATGCAGATATTTTATGTTAACTTTAGCTGTTGTTTTCTCACTTGTTATAACTGTTTTTGTCCAAGTACAATAAAAAATACACAGATTTGAATATTTTATACAAATGGCGGACTTCGAGCTTGTGGTGCAATAATGTCGATCTGTTTGTGTTTGCAGGAGTTTGTGGACGTCAGCCCCCCTCAAAGGAACTGGAAGGGCATCGCCATCTCCCTGCTGGTCATCGTGGTCGTCTGCTCACTCATCACCATGTCCGTGGTTGTCCTCACACCTGGTAGGTCACATTGTGGATAGGCAAATTATTGCCACTTTGTACTGGATTAACAAATTGTTTTGTAAACTAAACCAAAAGCTTGGCAGACTGCAGTGCTGCTATGAAAGCTCCTAGATCTGTGATGGTGTTAGAGTTGTGTACTCCTGTGTGGGTCTGCTTCATGCTCATGTGTGCGTTCATGCACAAGTAAACAGATGAATATGTATAACCAGTGTGTGTCTTCATGATGACTTCCTGTTCATCTTCTTTTGTACGACTCAGATCAGAAAAGGTCACATGTAAAGATCTTCTTCCAGGCTCTGCTACTCTATGCTGTAGATTTAAAAAAAAAATGTATTTATTATCCACTGGACTAATTCTGACCCGAGTCACCTATGTTTTCCCCAGAGGAAGTCCCTGGGAGCAGCAAGTCCAGACTGACTGTGGCAGATCTGTACAATCCAGAGTTCAGCGTCCATGACCCGGAGGCCACGTGGATCAGTGGTGAGTGCAGCGTATTCAGTGTTTGCATTAGAGGAAGTATATGAAACATTTTCCAAAAGGAAGATAAAAACATGTAGAGTCATACGTTAATATAATTTGTAGGTGTCAACTTTAAGGCAGTGAAGGTAGTGGCTGTGGCTTTATTCACTTAATTGTGGGTGGCATGGTGGCGTAGTGGTTAGTGGTTAACACTCCCTCACAGCAAGAAGGTTCCAGGCTGGATACTTTATGTATTGAGTTTGTCTGTTCTCTCTGCACCGCATGGGTTTCCTCTGGGTCTTAGGTTATAAGCCCTGGGCCATTTATTTCCTGTGGAAATTATTTCAGTGTAACAAAAAACAATGGATTAGTCAATAGCAGAAGCTTCATTCATATAAAACCAAGTTATGACCAGAAAACAGCAATGGGAAGACAACATTTCTGATCATTGCGTCATAATGGAGTAATTTATTTTTGCTCTTCTTTGTCTCGTTCAGTGAGTTTTATTGGAAATAATCCTTGTACTATTGGATCTTCTTAGCGTTAGCTTAACGCTGCAAAGTTTGTCTCATTAGTCTATTGCTTTTTAAATTATTTATTGTTTTAGATATTTATCCATTTATGTGCTTGTTATTTGGTTGTTCTCTGTTTTGTTGAGCTTTTAGCTGATGTTCTTCTGATTATGTGGATATAGAATGTGTACATAACTACAGGCATTGTTTAGTATTACCACGGTAACACAGATGGAACTGTGGCTGCCTGTTCTTACTGTTATGGTCATGTGTAGCATGGCCGAATAATGGAAAGGCACACAGTTCGCCTTTTCTATTTCATGACATTTTAAAGTTTGCCTTAACTTTGCTTTACATTTTTGCTAAACAGAGCTAGTGGCATTTAGCTAACGTATCTGTTGCTGTGTTGCCCATATATTTTACAGATGAATATAATGCATGTAAATAAGGAGTTAATACGCTCCAGATACAGTTATTTTGGACCGGCATCATGATGCTGTTCTTGTTATAAAAAACACCTACAACATATATGCTTCATCAAATCAAAAGAAAACCAGCTGCTGATGATTTCAACATCAAAAACTAACCTGTGGTGAACAGTTTTCTGAAAACATAACACTCTCAGTGTGACACATATTGCCTGGATGGGCTCACAGTTAGCCATTTTCATCCTCTCTGTTTGACCTGAAGCCACAGATCCCATTTCCTTCTTCCTAAAGGAAATGGTAACCTAGCATTTTCTTTTATTGAAAGAAGTGTGAATCAGGTTTTAAGTCATGCTTCTCTCTTTCTCTCTTCTACTGCAGAATAACTCAGTTCTTGTCTTAAAAAGTCCCATTAAACGAGCCAGAAAAATTGCTACTACAACTTTCACAGCAGAGAAAAGTCAGATTTTGATCGCAAATCACAGGAAAATATCTGTGATGAGGAGATGTGGTGAGGCTGTAGTAGCTCTGGAAGAAACCAGGATTTGATGACAGTGTGACATTGTGAGGAACAAATGGTGATGATGTAACAGAGAATGGGACGATGTGACTTTGAAGAGACAGTGCAGAGGTGAGGGTTGTCCCAGAGTTTGAGGGACAGTGACTGAGGTCCTCTGGGCAGGTATAACACATTCATCTCTGAAAGAGGACGGCGGTTTTCAGATGGAAAGAACGGCTGGGCAGGTCTAGCTACTTCCCGTCACCTGCAGATGCTCAGAAACCAAATCGACAGCTGCTTATCATGCCTGAACAATTGCACTTGATGACTTGAACTGCTGAGGAGGCACAACTGAAAGTCACTAAACTGAAGCTCTTCTAATTGAAAATAAAACTACCAATAAAATCCATAAAATATCCATAAAATTACAATAATAATATTGTTGCCAAGACCTTAGCTAAGAACGAAAAACTCTTCTCAGTACCTTATTTTTCCTTTTTTGTGGATTCCTCAGCTACTCGATGCTCAATTGTGACCTGAAAATCTATGTTATCTATCATATATGAATTTCCTAAAGTAGTAGGACTTAGGATCTAGGACAGAGGAGGCTATGACCAAGGATATACAGGACCTGTGTATCCTTGGCTAGTCTTTTTGGCGATCGGACCATGAATATGTAAAAGAGGTGTGAAAAATGATTAAAGGATGATACAAAGGCGGCAGTAGGACCTTATTAATGCAACTTTTCCTCAATCTCAAGTTGTATTTGTTATTTTAAATGACCAAATGCATACTCAAGTACAGCGTTACATTAGCACTAAATAACAGACAGATGATGGAGCTATTACACATATTATATTTAACAAGCGTCTAATTGAAATGATGATAAATTACTTTGTTAAAGGCATTGGCGAAGACCTGTGGAGCTGCAACATTAGAATGGGCGGGGGGGGGGAGTCATGACCAAGTCCAGAGTATACCAAGACTGGGACAAGATCGAAACCTAAGTGGGATTGAGACCTGGTTAAGATCATGGGCATTCATTCATTCATTCATAAGATAGCTAGCAACCAGTGATACAATGGATTCAATACTGCTGTTTATGTGTATGATATTGACGTAGCATAACTTTAGCTACATAGTCTTACTTGACACTGTTTATCATGTGCAACAATTAGCCACAAAGCTAACACTGCATTAACTACATCCCACAATACGTAAGTACTGCATTACACTGCAGAATACACACATCATTAGTTGTGGATTCTTTGTGCTTTACATCAACAAATTTTTATTGCAAGCTTCTTCGCCAAAAGGTTTACGATACAAATTAGTCAAATTATTTGTTGTAGCGAATTTTTGACACAGCAAGTTTTCCATCAAATTGAAACACAAAAAAATGATGTTAGCATTAGCTATATTGCTTATATTTGGTAATTAAATTAGGTGTTTGCAAAGTTAAAAATAACACAAAACCCACCACAACTAGTACCCTGAAATACCTCGTGGGGAAAAAAAAATATATGACTCATAAAAATTTCTAATATTAACTTAAATGCTTTATTTAGTGTTTTGGCATGTGGGAAGCTACTTACTTTAGGTAACTAGCTTTGTTAGCTTTTAGTTTAGTTGCCCTCAGAGCACTGGTCTTCACAGGTCTAAGATAACACTGAATAAAATTATTATGATTGAATCTCAGAAAAGTGCTCCTTAGACCAGTCTCAAGACCAGCTTTGGAGTACTGCAGCATTAGTTCTGATAAAGAAAAGGAAAAAAAATCTATAAATATTGGGAAAAGTTTGGGATTAAAACTTACACCCATCATTTTAAACCTAGGGACAGTGCTGAGTGGTACTGAAGCTGACATAAATAAATAAGATGTATTCATTTTACCCCATAAGGAATGAGCCTCTTACCAGCAGCGAAAGAAAAGCAGCGTTGGAGAGCTGTGGTTAAAAATCTGAAAGCACCGTGGGAAGTGCATTAGTAGGAAATGAGAATCTCTCCACCTGAGGTTTCATTATGAGCTCCAAACATTCAGCACATTCATCAGTGAGGAGAGGTGGCCTGAAATAATCCCATATACTGTATATTAAAGCCATTTATTCCCTCAGATCATAGTCTGTTAAAGCAGCAGCTAACTGTCTAACTGCCGTCTGCAGAGTTAACTTTACAGAAAGAAAGTTTTCCACTGTCAAAAACTGAATATCTACAAATACGGCACATCATATAAGAGAAAACTGTAAATTTTGACAAAAGGTTAATGAATTATACAGATGGAATACTTCAAACATTGTATCATTGCAGCATTTTGAACTTGGAGGAGTTGTCAATCAGTCTCTAGCAGTTTCACCTCTAGTTTTTTGTCACATTCTTTTTGTGCTTTTGTGCTTGTAATGCCATTACAGCTGTTTATTGATGTTAGCTAAGGCCATTTGTAGCTATCTAGGTAATGGTAGCTAGCACTGCACATTGTTACCCCGCCCCCCGAAGGGGGAGGGCGAGGGTATTGTTTTCAGTTCGGTTTGTTTGTTTGTTAGCAACTTTACACAAAAACTACAGGACCGATTTGCATGAAATTTTCAGGAAAGATGC
>JAPQRQ010000013.1:7683930-7707043 GCA_037367365.1 Apogon talboti | reverse complement strand
GATCCCAACACCAGCATAGCATTGATAACATCAGCTGGATTGATGCCAACCTAAGCTACAATACACGTGGGGGGCGGGGTTTGTTGTGCCTGGCACCACTTGTTGCTGCTGTAGAGGAGCACAAAGGAAGCAATAAAAAACAAATTTTACAGTATGAACATCTTACACACTGATATCACAGATGTTGGTAACCTATAGCTTTTAGCTGAGAATTAAGTTGGCTAACGTCAACAAACAACACAAAACAGACTCTGACACAAACTTTACGCTAAGCATGCACAAGTTATACATAAAGAAGGTTAAAAACTTGGACAAATCAACTGAAGTGATTATTGGGGTGTGATAGTTTTGACCTCAATTTTTGTATTGTGGAGATATCTGCTCTTAGCATGATAATCAGCTAGCGTCTGATGTCCCCTCTTTTAATACCACTCTGTACATGTTTGGATTGATGCTGTAAATTTAAAAAGAGAATACACCCATGATTGGTGCAAGATTGGAGTACCTTTTGACAATTTTTTAATCAATTCATCATTGATTTATCATCGTTCAAGTGAAAACATCAATCATTGAGTCCGGTAAAATGAATATGGATAGGCTTCCAATCAACATGTCAATGGCCATAAATTTCAGAATAAATTAAGTCAACTGCAATTGACTCACAAAATGATGACTATATCATCATATGTTTCCTAGATAAACAACAAAACTGGTCACTTTAACCACCTTAAGCAATCAGTCCATATTGTTGTAGTTTTGGCGATATTTTTTTTAATCACCTCATACTGTGATAATTTTGTAGCTTCATAGCCCTGTGTGGTGATTTAAGTACTGTTCCAAAGCCATTGTGGTCTTGAATCATAATTTGTGTGACGAAGGCAGTAGGATTTTAAGAGGTTTGGACTGAGAACACACCACGTCAAAGTGAACAAGGACGTGACCATGATGCTGTCAATGCTCCCCACCCAAAGACCTCCTCTTGTCTCGTCTAAAGTGAGGCTTTGGTTCAACCTTGAATGAGGGTTTATAATCTATGTGCTGTTGATTCCAGTCTTTTTTTTTTCTTTTTTTTTTCTACGTCGCCGTGTTCTTTTAAACCGATGTAAACAGACTAATTGAAGAGGTACCTGCTGACCTGCACAGTAAACACAGATGGCCTCACAGTGTCAAGTTGAATCAGGATGGTTCACAGCGTGGTGGCCGACAGTGGCACAGGGTCAAGCATCCTCCACCCCATCATAAAGCAAAAATAAAATGAAATAACAAGGATAACACACTGCATGCTTTCAAATAATTTCAGAATTGTTCATGAAAAGCACTCAGTGGAAGGCATTATTGTCTTTTTATTTGATTTTCATGGCAAAACACAAATCAAATTTATATTTTTCAGTTAGAATTGCATCTTCTGCATGTTTTGCTACAGTTGCTAATTCCGTAGTTATTACAAAATGCTAAATCGAATACACTATTACATCCAACATTAAGAACAGTGGAGATAGAGGAGTTAAGGTTTCAACAAAGCTGATACTAGCGTAACAGTGCGCTTTCATCGAAATAATCTCAATATATCACAATTATTAAATAAATGTGTTGACTTTGTTCAACCATTTATTTTAACTCCAATGGATAATAAAATAGAGCCAAATCATGGAGCAATGGGAGTCATCTTTACTTTGGTTTCTACATGGGCAGTGTGTAAATAATGAACAGCTTCCTTAAAGTGAAGCTGATATACTGTATATTACACCTGCTACCTAGAGGCTTGAGGCCATCTGTTAATGACTAGAACATGGGCCAAACTAAAAATTAAAAGTACATATCCAATATCAATTCCCAATACAAATTCCAAGTGTGACTCCTGTGTTTTTAGCATAGGTGTGATGTTACTCATTAGTTCATGGATGACTGTTTTCAGAATTTTTTCAGTTGCCCTTTTGGCTTTTTGGAGCTAGAAGTGACCACAACGAGGGGTGAAAGTTAATGTTTACTTATTAAAACACTGCTTACTTACTAAACAATGCTAAGTAATTTTAGCTTTTGCTGAATATTAACACATATATTTTTAGCTGATAACAATAGTGCCAGCTAATGTATAAACACAATGATCAGCATTAAGGTGCATTTATGCTACGTACACATGAAAACAGATGCATGTTTCAAATAGTGGAAATGTCACTGTCTTTATACTTCCATACGTCCATTGTGTTGGAATGAGCATTCGGCGATCAATCCACCAGAGGGCACCACTCTGAATTAATATAGTGACCAAATACCATGAAGAAGAGTAGAATTTTTGCCCACCCAAATATGTTCTGGATAATCAGCCTGGACTTCGTTAAACGCATTTGGCTGACTATGAACTTTTTGCTCCATTTTCCAAATGAATACATTCTTTTGAGCATATTCGTACCTCCTCCCTCTCAAATATACCAATGAAGTTATATTTTGTTTTCATGTATATGTAGAAGTTTTTCATGTCTTCTTGCAATCAGTTTTATTTTTAAGGACTAAAGTAGGATTACTTTGTTATGTTTCACATTCGAAATAAACTGAAACTGACTAACTATTCATCTCGCTCCTACAAGTGCATTGAAATCATCTGTGTCTCCATTCGGAAACATTAAAGAGCGTATTCAAGAAATAAGCTCAAAACGGCCTGGACCTCGTCAAAGGTATGCTGAATACGCTCAAAAGAAATTCAGCTGGACTTTGAGCAGTCGCCGACTTGAAACGACCAAGCCTCATTTGAATACATTTCCAGGAACTTTGAGGTGGAAACACAAACCACGTAGATTACCAGGAATTCTTTAACCCAGCTAAATAAGCTCCCTTGTAATAAAAGTTCCTGGGAATCTGATGGAAAAGGGGCTTATTTTTCTTTGGCGAAATTTACAGGAAGCTATAGAGAGAAGCCGACCCACTGCAGAATGTCACAACCCCACAGTGGGATAAGTGTTTCCACCATCACACCCCTCCTTTTCAGTTCACTGACCTTTCTCCTCCCAAGTCTTTCTTCAGGCCAAAACACCTCCTCGTCACATGTTCCTCCATTGCTTACATCAGATCCACTCTGCTGGAGGTGCCACTGCACAACCTTGATCTATGACCGAGGGCTGATTGTGTCATGCAGCAGCTAGCGCCCTTTTCCAACACATCTGCTGCACACTTTCACCGAACTCTGAGAATCTCACGTGTTGTTTGGTATTGGAGCTCAAAGAAGGAGGGGGGAAAAAAGATGGAAGGAGGAAGTAAACAGCTGTAACTAAAAAACTGAAAAGAGCCGAGACCGAATCAAAATCCCAGCGGTCGTTTGACAGTGTGACAGCCAAATTATTGCTTTAACAGGAAAAAAAAAAAAACAGACGACTAAATATATCAGTGACGCCTTTTGTGGAGACTTGCTGGGAGTGACAGAAGGACAGAGGTGGAGGGGGGAGGCCTCACGGTACAGAGGGAGGGAGGGCGACAGTGAGAGATGGCCTTCCTTCTCTGAATATGAAACAGAGATCCACCGCCTGCCGCGTCCTTCCCTTCCACAGGGAGATAATACTAATGACTAGTCCTGAGGCCTGTGGCTTCTCATTATGGGCCCGGGTTGGGATGGCCTCTAACACACACACACACTAATAATGTATGACGGTGTGCTTGTGAGGACAGGTGGGGACACACATTTGATTCTAAGGCCAAATCTAAATATGAGTCTCGGACAGTTGGTGCCATACAGCACGCACAACTTGTCATTTGTGTGCAAAATTACTCTGCAAAAGGTTAATAAACTCCATCAAATAATAAGGACAAACTTATCTAGCGCTGGTACAGAGTGCAACAACAGAAAACAAAACCCATAGCACAAATAAATACATGGATGCAGCAACTTGAAGTATAAGATAACACAGTTAAAAACCCTTACTCAGTGACATTATTGTGTGTTAATAGCTCCATATGTCTTAATAATAGCATCATAAGCATGTTTACTATTAGATTATGCAACATTTTAAGGCTCTTTATACATTAAATGTACCTTAAAGGGATGTTGTTCTCCAAAAACATATAATTAATTGCTAGTAAATGCATAGTTAAATGCTTGCAAATACTTAATAAAATGTTAGTTAATATATATTAAGGCCCTTATAAAACATAATTACACAATGTGTTAATTGCACCATTAGTGTTATTAAATGTTTATTTTTAGACTCTAAGATATTTAAAATAATTTTATTTTTACATCTCATTATACCCTGTTCTTCTAAAAGTATTAATTACTAGTAAGTGTATAGTTAACTGTTAAAAATATCTAATAAATTGTGGTAGTTAATGGGTAAGAAGGCTCTGTAGAAGAAGGAGCAGCAATAAATAAATACAAAACAGTAGAAAACTGCCACGCTATCTCGACACTATTATATTATCGTGTAAATCATGAATTTATTCCTCATATAATTTAATGCTAAATTATCAAACAGCCTCATTCATGATAACGTTACACCTTAATATAAGATAAGTGATAAGTGTAAACTGAAAATACTGCACTAATGAAATAGTATGATAAGTAATAGTGTTTTTGTTTTTTTTTTTTACTTTTTGTCTTGCTTTAAAGTGCCCCAGAGTTAGTATTATCACTTCATTTTGACTAAAGCTTAAATATGTGTGTATTCATTTAGGGTTGGACTTAGTCATATACATTCATTATTTTAGTACACACATCGATCCAATGGTATACCAATACTTCAGACTACTTTTTCTTTGTGATAAATTACACTCTCTTGTTCTTGTTCCTAGAGGTCAGTTTGAGCTCAACAGCATATTAAAGGCCTTTTCACCCTGGGAATGTGACAAATACATGGCACAGAAGTAATAAAAGGCTGGAATAAATCTGTGCCAGCTCATTCTTCAGAAAATATTATTGATTTAAGACGTGGAGTTCTTGTATAAGTGCTCCAGTACGTATGCTTTTGTGTTGTCTTGTGCTGTTTTCTGCTCAGACTGCCTCTTGTATTTGATTAATATGACATTAATGTTACATAAGCTCCTCTCCATCATCACAGCCTGGTTGTTTGGCGATGCAGCTCCACACGTTGTCCTTCATTTCATTGTCTTTGTCATATACAAAATACAACGGAGATGCAGACACAAGCAACAGGTGTGCTATTGTTTTTGTGATGCAGCATCTATTCCACGTAATGTGATTGGGTAATCAGTTTTGTTCACAGCACAAATGCTCAACCTTGTTTCTTCAGTTCCTTTCTTTGACATCAACTTTACAATTGTGGCAAAAACTGAAAAAGCTCCGCGTCATCTCCTGCATGTTTTAATACATATGATACAATAAACTGATTTACAGTCACTTTGAAAACAACATAAATGCGCAAAATTTCCAGAAATAAAAAGAAAAGTGTTGACATAAAATGATATAGCTTTTGGATTTAGACCTTGACAGTTCTATGGCTTAGGCACAAAAACACGTTGGTTGGGAAAAGGATTGGAAATGACTAAAATAAGAAAATCATGTGGTTGTTGTCATGGTTACTGTAACAAATACATGGTAATGGTTGTGGATATAGAGTCGGGACCAAAATAAAAAGATCCAAAAATAATCACAGCTTTTTATTTTTAATTTTGCTCTACTTTTAGCTTTTTAATTATGTTGTTCTGCCATCTCCAACCACCTCCTCTAAGGATTGCCCCTATTTAGCAACGTCAGTGACCAGAATGTTTACAAAGGATCTAAACATGGAATTTTTAATTGCAGTCATAGACCAACCAACATTACCAGTTTGTGGCAAGGTTGGCTACTAATTTCTGACTGCATTTCCCAACAGGAAACAATGCAAAACAAAGATAGGCTGATTGGATAGTGCATTAATATAAGGTTACTTAAATGGAAACTGCTGAGTTTTATGGAAAATAACAATTAAAAAGCACACCAAGAACCATCAAATGCTTTTGTAGTTAGTTTGATATTCAGTTCCTGGTTATTGATTAATTGCTTTGACCTGTTTGGCGACAGTCATTTATTTGATTGATTTATCAGTTTAATCAATCATTATTTTGACTTTGATTTGTATTGTTTAGTTTTCTAGCATCTAATAAACTCAAATATATTTTCTAATATCTTTTTCCTTACGACTGTCAATTTTTTTCAGAAATCATCACTGGCCTCGTGCTTCAGTGTAATTCCGATATACTTGTCAATGATTCAAGTTGCATTTTGATAGTACCGCGTGCCTGTGCTTCCATGAGTTAATACATTTTTCAGGTAAACCTTGTTCCATAGCGACATCTGTTTGAGGCACCTCAGTACAAAACTAAAACAGAAATCAATCTGCAGTTGGTACATTACAAGTATAGTTTAAATAAATGAAAATACAGTTTGTTTTCACATAGCAGCTCTAAGAAATGACACATCATTCTCTGAACTAAACATTACACATTCTATTCCAATACCAGGACTTTGCTTTTGTAGTACAGTGCAGTTTTAAAGCTAGCTGTTTCTGTAAAGTAGCTTTATGTTGGGAGCATATACTAATGGTGTTGAAATCCAAGGTAAAATGCGACTGAATAAGGGTGTGAATCCTTGTCCAGGAAGGTTGAAACTGGTCGGTTTTCTTAAAGGTTTTGAGTCAGATAGTAAATTTAAGAGTGTGTCTTCAGTGGTATTTCTGCTTAGCTGAACTTGGCGTGTTTGTGGTTATAGTTGTTATCTCAGGCAGAAAACGGCTAATGGTGAAAATGTGATTTGTTTTATTCCCAAAGTATGGCATTTAATGAAGTGGATTTTATGAACAGTGTGTGTCTTGTCAAGTTTGTAAAATCCATAAAGTCCACTTTCTATGCATTAAGTGCATTGTTTGCCACATTGTCAACACAGATGTAACATTAACATAAAGGTAGCTCACAATTCAATACAAGAGGGCAACGTAGAGACGTAACTTTAAGACAAGTAAAGAAGGCAAAAAAATTTATGAGTATTAGTATAGTGTAGTTTTTACATAGGCTGCAGACTCTTAATTATTGATTTATTGCACCGGTTCAGAAATCAAGATTGTGGTGGATTTTCCAAATTGAGAAACTTTGATGTCTCAATTAATAATTTAATTATTACATTTTTACCATTAGAAAAAATATTATGCCATCCATTAAAGGTCTACTAGTTGTTGGCTTCTAGTCCAAAACCTAAATGTCTTTTGCAATAATCATCAAAGCAATGCTAGAATAAACAAAGCATTTGCTGGTGAACATTATTTCTCAATGTGCTATCCATCGATTAGCCATTGCAGTGGTCAGAACTGACATGCGACATGTTAACATGGCATCACCTGCAGCACAAAAGAAGTATGTTGTTCTAAAAGACACAATAATGATTTTTTCAGCCCAACAGGGTCAGCGGTCCCATAAGCTGTTTTGTTGAGATTAATGACGGAGCTGGGAAATTACCGGCTGGCATGTTTGTGTGCTGTAAATCTAACATTTGGACCGTGTGTGATGGCAGCTGAGTCCGTATAGACCAGCAGGGTCTGGGCGCTGAATTTACTGCTGGTCCTGCTCCTGGCATTGTGGGTGTAATTCAAACATGTCTGTAATGGAAATTGCTTCCTTGACAACCCCAACTCATTTCCTCTCGTCGAAGCCGAGGCTCCAATAGTAGCTCACCCTAATTTAATAGCACCAGGGACACTTACATCACATCTCTTATAATAGTACTTCAAGAAGCACCAGGCTGTTGATAAATTGACTTAAACACAGCAAGAGGCGGCGAATTTATGATACCCCCAGGCTGTCAGAGGCACGTCCAAGCACTCTAAACAAAATAATCCAAACACGGACATGTAAGAATGCCTGCTCCTTGAGGTCAGCGGCCGCAAAACTCGAGCTGAATATCATTAAGATAATATTTCATGGCGGAACCAAAGCAAATCAATCAAAGACATCAACGCCCACATCGTTCTTTCTGACCACACAGAGGAGAAGGCAGATGAGTGATGAACGCAAATAAATAAATAATGTCCTCAAGTACAGATCCTGTCGTGTCGTCGATTAGATCCTGTGTGTTGGTACTAGATAATATATGAAATGTTTTCATTTACAATGTAGTAAAAGACCGGTTTTTCTTTTTGCATCATTCATTTTATAAAGCTTTATAAATGCGCATGGCTCAAAAGCAAAAGGGATGAAAAGGAATAGTAAAAAATGTGTGTGCAAAAATGTTGAATGTGGAAGCACAGCCAACATGAATGCAGTAATTCAAGGAAAATGAATGAAATGGGATGAATCAGAAATTTGTGAAGTTTTCAAATAGCAGAGCAAATTAAAACTGTAAATACCAACAGGTTGGCATTCTGAACATACGTTTTTGCTAAGTCATTTACAGCGAGTCCAAAACTGAAATCAGAATTTCTCCAGTATGTCAGGATGTTGAGTTATCTAAGTGGTAAAAGCTGAAATGCCTCTTGGACCTCATGACTCGATTGTACCAAATGATAAAGTGGCTGGGCTAAAGGGATCCAGATGCTACCATGAGTCAATCTTTTTTTTTTTTGTTCCAGAAAGGTTAAAGGTTATCTTTATCGTCCCTGTAGAGAAATTCAGTGTCTGCGTTTTACCCATCCTAATACATACACACAGCACCTAGCATTAGCATTAGCACATAGCACACACACATTAGTAGCAGTGAGCTGCCATTGAAGGTGCTCGAGGGAGGACCAACTCCACATCTTCAATCAGATATCAGGCTGTTCTAGAGAGCATTATTCGGTATGGGATGTCAGCCTGGTATGGTAATCTCTCTGTTCAGTTAAAATCCAAACTTGCTCGTCTGGTACAGACCGCCATGAAGGTTGTAGGGAGGACTGAAAACTCTTCCCTGCAGGCCATGTACGACCAGTCAGTTCTCAGGCAAGCACAACAAGCTCTGTCTGATCCATCTCACATCCTTTACCCTGAGTATGAACTCCTACCGTCTGGCAGGCGATACCGAGTCCCTGTATGTAAACTTTAAAAACTCGTTCATGCCCACCTCAATTAGGGTTTTGAATAATGTCTTGAAGAAGTAACTGGGTTGTACAATAATGTCATGGTGTTACCTCTTATCTTTTATCTTATCTTAACTTGCTGTATTTGATTCTGTCACTGTTATTTATTGCTAGCATGTTTCTTTTAAACTATCTACAAGAGCCTGGTGCAATATTTGTATGTGCAATATGTGTTTGTTATGTGATTGTGTTTTGTATAATTTTGTCTACTTTTGTTTTTTTAAATTGGCAGCTTCATCTGTGCAGCTCTTGGAGTCCAAGACAAATTTCCCTAAGGGGACATTAAAGTGTATCGTATCGTATTCAACAGTACCATAGTTAGGGACACTGACAGGAGAATTAAACTACATGTGCCCGTTTTTAATGGTGGGGGAAACTGGAACAACCTGGAGAGAACAGGCAAACTGAACACAGAAAATGTTCTTGCTGTGAAGTGTAAGTGCTAACCACTACACCACTGTGTCGCCCCAAGTGACTGTGTTTGGATGAGCCTGGACTGGGCAGTAGAAAGGGCCAAAACCTGTCAAGCTAAAGCTACTGCTAACTTCCTGAGCACTGAGCTAGTGGACTTTATTCTTTACTGGGCTTGATATTCATATCAATAAATACATTTGAACTGTTTAGGATCAGGGTGCAAATTTTGTTGGACCAAAGTCTGGAAAGGTCTGGGCCAAATGAGGTCGGTGTGGAAGTGTATTGACTTGCCCCAAAGTGTTTCACCCATAAACACCCAAACATCCACCGCCGACCTAAACCACCTACTGATCTAAACCGTTTAATACCTGTTGATTCACTGATCCTATCAATCCATGTAAATAATTGGTGTAAAATGCAATTTGTCATCTTTTCATGGTCATCAGATATGACCCATTTGGACGTTCAGAGGCTCCATAGTGAACATGGAAACACGGGTAAAATCCATGTAGTTTGACAAATGACAGTGGTTGTAGATGCTTGTTTTTATGTTTATATTTTTTTGTTAGTCATTTTTTTCAATTTTGATCTAGTAACCTTTGAATTTACTCTGAGGCTTTATGAACATGTGCATGGTCAGTGAATTAAATATAGGAAAATACATGATTTTCACTGAAAAGTCCAAAATACAGAGAATAATATTATAATAAAATCACTTAGGAAAGACAAAAAAAAAAAAAACATTTGGAAGTTGTGACAAAAATAGTTGAGGGTCTTTAACCCATGAAGACCCAGTGTTACTTTTGTGGGTATTCCAAAATAAATGTTTCTAAATTTTTTTTTTATTTTTTTTTTTACCTTTTTTGAGTGATTTATCACCATTTATTCTAATATTATGCTCGGGATCTTGCATGTTTAAGTATAAAGCAGGTATTTTCCTATATTTAATTTACTGACCATGTAGATGTTTATAAAAGCTCAGATTAAAGTTGAAGGGTATTATATCAGAAACAGAGAAAACTGAAGAAAATGTGACATTTGCAGTAAAATATATCATTAACTGAACAAAAACCAAATGTGTCCATCCACTGTCATTGATCCAACTCCATGGGTTTTACTGGTGAATCAATGTTGTAGAAGATGACAGTGTTTCCACGGTAACTACAGAGCCTCTGAACATCCAAATGGGTCATATCTGATGACTATGAAAAGATGACAACCTATATTTTACACCAACTATTTACATGTGTTGATAGGATTAGTAGATCGACGGGTCATTTGATGGTTTTGGTCGACAGTGGATGTTTGGGTCTTTATGGCTTAAGGGTTAATACCAGTTGGATTTACCTGACCAGAGCAAAGTGGTTGAATCTATGGTGAAATGTCACACAGAACAACACAAGTGCTCGTGGATTCCAATGAGTGGAATCAGCTCATTTGTTCGAGCCTTTGAACAATCTCTGGGTTTGTCTTGCTCCTCCCACGTTTGTGTCCCTCTTGGAAAACCCATCACATCCCATAATCTTACCCTGTGTGTGTTGAAAAACGTGTTCAGATAGAACCGACTTATTCCAACTGGAGAGAAACTTGGAAATTGGATTAAGCATTTACATAACCCAATCTGATGAAAGCAAACCTCTGATGTATTTGAAGTAAATGGGAAAAGAAACAAGGTTGTTGGCGTTAGCAGTGAGAGCGCTTAAACAAACAAAGAAACTATAACCCAGCAGACTGACGGAGCATCTCTGGTAATTATAACGCAGTGTTGGCACTAAAGGCGAACAGAAAATCAACAAAACGAGAAAAATTAACTCCCATAGTGTGGAGTCGCTGCAGGCTTTGATGGGGTGCAGTGTAAATAATCTGTATTCCATACCGCTGCGTGCGCTTATTAATGATTTTCTTGCATCATCATCAGCATTATGGATGCTACAGTGATTTGTGATGTTACCACGGGAACCACATAATCTCCTTTCACTGGAAACGGTTTAATCTGTTACATAGAGTTTGACATTCTTCAGTTTATGAGGGCAATGCTGCAGTGTATATGAATTAATCATCAATGGAGTCGTTGTTTACATTGTGTATGTTTAATGCAAAGTGGAGCTTGTTCGTATCTGATTAGGCTGTGGATGAAGAAAACCCTCAGCTTACATAAGAATCCAAGTGTGTGTATGTGTGTGTGGCCAATCAGAGCACATCTTGCTTGAGTGCTTTATGCTGCTTGGCTTGTCGTACGTGATTGCTAATGAGGTTTGTGCAAACAATACGCTGCATCTTTAGCAGTGCCCTGTATGAATAAAACAATATGTGCAATGCAATGGTCACAATGATGTAATATGTAAAGTCAGTTTATCATCATGTGGAGACACGAAACTAAAGAGCACGAAGGAGAATAATCTTCTTTCCCGTAACATGTCCTGAGTCAGTCCTTACAAATCTTCTCTTAATGATGCATAAAGGTTTGCACTGAGTATTCAGACAGAGGTGGCAAAACTCGACACACTCTGTCCTCCAGTAGAACTAGGAGATACTTGTGTAGAAAAAAATACTGTGGTAAATGTAGTATATGTAATAAAGTGACATTCAAGTCAACTGAACCTCACATCATATTAATATAATGTGAAGACAAACTATTCTAATAAGTGTCTACACAAATCTAAAAATAATGACTGATGTGGAGTTTTTGTAGTTTTTACATCTTGTTTCATACCTTAGATTAGTTTCATCTTAATGTATGTATTTTTCATTGTTATTTTCATTTCAAGTCATTTTGACTTTGCGTTTGTCTTGTTGCGTCTTTACATCTTGTCAGTTTCGTATCTTGTTGCTGCTCTTACGTCATTTTTACTTGTGATTTACTTATTTTTCTTCTTGTTTTTTCATTTGTTTTGTCTTGCTGTATCTGTCGTGTTGTTTTAGTGTCTTTTGCATCTTTGACATTGTGTCTTTTATGCCATTTTCTCATCTTGGTTTATCTTGTTGTATTGTTCATCATTGTTACATTACGTCCGGTGTTTTTTCATCTTCTTGCATCCTTTACCTCATTGCTGGATGAGTTGCAAAATTTTCATTTTGTGTGCCTTATGTTGTTTTCTCCTCTTGTTGCATCTTATATGTGTGTGCCTTTTGCATTGTTTTAGCGTCTTGTGGCTTCTTTTAGGTTTCGACTAGTAGCATCTTTTACTTTGTTTTCGTCTTGTTACATGTTTTACAGCAATCTTACATCTTATTTTACTGATCAAGTCATTTTGACTCATGTCTTCTCCGTCGTTTTTTTCACAGTTTTTATCTTGTTGCATCTTTTATATTGTTTTCGTGCCTTGTTGCATCTTTTAGGCCTTTTCATAGTGTTGCATCTTTCGTGTGGTTTTTGTCTTGTCATGTCATTTCCAACAAAAAGGTGAAGTCAAACTGAAGCATGGTTCTGTGAATGGGTTAGATATGGGAATGGTTGTGGGAGGTTTGTCAAGGTTTTTGCCACTATTTAATAGAGCCCGATCGATTAATCGGCCTGCCGATATAATCAGCTGATTATAGCGTATTACTGATTAATCAACATCAGTCAATATGTAGCTGATATATTACCGTTTTTTGCTGCGCAGAGATTGTGTTGCTGTGCTCTGCCCTGCACTCTCCCCGAGTACCTGGCCCCGCCCCCTCACACTCATACGGGGCTGCGCGGTCCGTGCCGTGCATACCTCACAATGGGTAAAACGCTAAAAACACATGGGAGCCGGGTGGCGCAGCCAGCATTTACTTTCTAGCTGTTTGCAAATACCCAGTGGCTGCACATGGAACTTTTCAATAGCGAGTAAATATGACTAATTGATAAGATGTTATTGTGAATGAGCCTTTTAAAATCACATAATGTGTTAGTTTAAAAACACCTCACATTAGCCTATGTATGATCACTTACAGCTGAAAGCAGCCACTTGTTTTTATTTTAAAATGATCAACCATAGTATTAAATTCTATGCTAAATATTTTAATTTAGTAGTGTTCTGCTTCTTCTTGAATCATATTTTGGGTATTATAAGAATTTGTGTTCATGTACATATATATACTGTGTATATTAGTGTTCTTATTTAATATATCGGCGGGTATATCAGTTATTGGCCATTATATTGGATATCGGCTGATATATCGGATATCGGGTTTTTTTTTCCCCCAATATCGGTATCGGCATCGGCCCCAAAAATCCCATATCGGTTGGGCTTTACTATTTAATAAAACATAAGAATGAAAGAAAGAAACAAAATGAGCTATGTTGACATCAAAAACATGGCCGACTATAAACCAAGCAATGAAATATACAAGGAGACACAGGACATTGTACTACAGTGTAATGAAACGATGTAGGTATGTCCTGCAAAGTTGTTTAGCTTGAACCCCCAAACTGTAGTGTGAAAGCAAAGCAAACCATACAGATTTAAAGAAAAACATTCTCCTACATACCTCATCCTCTTCATTCAAGCATTTACTGCTGTGCTGCAGTATGATCAATGTGTCTTATTAGGATACATAAGGAGCTCCACGTGAGCACTGCATGCAGATGTACGTTTTTACACTTCCTAATTGATGCCCATCGTGCCTGAAAGCTGTCTTATACATACAGCGGCTGGCGATTTCCAGCCACAGATTTCACTCCAAATGGATTTGAGGATTCCGTGAGGGAGGAGGCAGCGACGGACCACCAGTCTGATGAGGAGGTTCTGAAAATGAAGGAGCGCATCGACTTTATATATCTGAGATTCGGGTATTTTGTACTGTAAAATAACACTCTGTTGTAGGAGGAAAAAACAGATTAATAACTGAGTTTTACACTTAAATGTTATACAGTGGAGTGCAGTACAGTAGAGAGGATTATAGACAGAACTGGTCTGTATGTCTGATATATGTGATATATGATATAAATGTATCAGTTAAGTCTGAGGTGAATATGTAAGATAACATAGATCTGAAAGTCAGTAAGTATGATGTAGACGAGTAACGTGTACTCAGTGTAATGATGGACAAGTCAACATAATCTGACCAATACTTACAGTTAATGACTTATTTGGTTGGTAGCAACACGCAGGAGAAACTGTGGAAAACCAAAGGGACAAACGAAAACTGAAACCAAACAAAGCAAAGGACAAAAACTATAACATTAAAATACGAGACGCAATAAAAATGAAAACACATTGAAGCAGTGAAGCAACACAAAGGAGGAGGGCACGCAACAAAAACTACATCATGAAAGAGGAGATGCAACAAAAATTGAAACGCAACAAAGGAGAAGACACAAGAAAAACTGAAACACAATGAAGCGGTGACGCAACAAAAACTGAAACTATGAATGAGAAGATGCAATGAAAACTAAAACAGAGTGGAGGAAACGCAACAAAAACTATAACACAACAAAGGAGACGCAGCAAAAGGTAAAAGGCAACAAAGGAGATGCAACAAAAAACTGAAACACAACAAAGGAGGAAACACAACAAAAACTGCAATGAAGGAAGAGACATAATAGAAACTTAAACACAACAATTGAAAAGATGAGCTAAAATAAACTAAAGCTAAAAGATAACAGTGAAACAAGATACAACAACAGTGAATGTGAGTTTTTTATTAACAGTATTGCTCATGCTTTCCCCCACTCTACCCTCCACTGTTGGAGCCGATCATTAGTGTATACATTACTGAACATATTTCATGAACATCGGCTGTCTGCAGGAGATGCAACCTTTGTTTAAAACCACCCTCCTGTACCTGCTGACATTTCAGATCTCACCCAGCAGGTGAATTAATGTGACAGCAGGTCTCGTACACGGAACCATATGACTTAAAACATCCAGGACGGCTGGAGTGGCAGCGTGTCTAGGAGTTTGTGGTTACATGCCAGTTAACCGGGATATATGGGTGAGCTGTGAATTCCAAATGTTCCCAGTGGACAGACGGCCGGGTTCACAGCGGCGGCTAATGAACTGACACACTCCGAATCCCACAGTGTAATGAAAATCAAAGCAAGGAGGGGTGATGTGATGCTGACACTCTGATCTTTCTTTTTCCTCTTGTAGAAGATGATGGTCTTCATGCTTTCAGACTCATTTTTCCAAGATGAATACCATCCATTTCTGTAATAATGTAGTACTAATAGGACATATGATTAGCTTGATTAGCCTTAGCATTTTGTTCATCACCGTATAAAAGATAATACAGTGTTTTCAACCTTCTTACAGATTCATGCTGGTGTGAATCAGGCTAAATTTGTATTATTGTAACTAATAAATCACATTTTTGCCATCAGGAGTGGATATTAGCAATAATGGATGAAAAAATTAAATTTTAAAATGGCTATGAAAATTAGGCCTAATAAATATTGCAGGTTTAAATCAATATGTGCTCAACTTAAGGAAGCTGCCAGCCAGTGGTGGGCCAGATTCACTGACCTACATTCACACCCTACATTGTTATATTTGTCTCATGAAAAGATATTAAATTATTTCCAATAGTCTGTTCTCTTTTATTTTGTAGCATTTCTCTTGGTCACTGCTTGTATATGTATGTGCATGTTAGAGTGTTTGGCCAATCATATTTCAGACATCATGTGTTGCCGGGTAAAATAAATCTGCCTCGAGGCTCAGAATCACCAGTGCAGCCTCTGGAGCTTCATATAAATGGAAATGGACCTGTTGATTTAACCATCAGAGCTCCAAGCATGTTTCCTTGAAATTCAATATCCAATTGTTTTATATCAAAATGTTTAGGACAAATTTAGGTTTATCTAAACCGAGGCCTATTTTTGTCCTAGACCACTGTAGAAAGAAATAATTCAGCCGAAATGCTGAAATGCTGATTTGTGAAAAATTTTAAATCTCTTTTGAAACAAAGTCTTTTGGTGCTTTAAATAGGTGTACCAAAGTTTTAGCTTCACAAAAGTAGTGGAATGTATAAATAAAATAATAGGTAAGTGTAGAAAGCATGCAACATGGATCTGTGCCGCAAAGGCAGCATGGGTTGACCAATCAGATTTCATGTTGACCACACGGGGGCGATGTAGTAGGTGTATGGTAGTGTTTGCATTTTCACATCAACTGATTGAACAAACTAGACAGAATAAACTCAGCTACAAACCACATCTGTAGGGACTTACATTAGCTAAAATATATTGGTTATATATTGGACCATGTTGTGTCGTCCTTCTTTACAGACAGTCTATAGAAGACCCTTTATATAGGAGCTCTATACAAGACAGCTCTGAATATCCAATGTGAGTCATGGGTATCATTTGTTTAGACTGATTTCCACCTCATATTAACATACTGTCATTATCTGAATACATTATCTAGATGGTAGCATATGATTTATGGAACTTTGCATCTGCTATTACTGAATAAATATTCTTTAATCTGCCCACATTGTGGCATGATTTCAGTAATGGTGGGCACAGTGCATTATGTAAAGTAATAGTGTGGTGGATGTATTGGAAGGCTTTTCTGGGTCATTCAAGTTACTGTAGTTACTGTAGGAAAACTTCCTATTAGTCTGACTGATATTATGTGATGTAGATGACATTTAAAGGAAACCTGGCTGAGTTCTGATCACAAATGAGGGTTACATTAATTTACACGCATAAGCACACAGAAGAATTTTCCTTCCATAGAAAAATACATTAATGAAAACTTTAAATGGGTTGAGGTCTCTGTCAGCTCATGAAAATGTTAGATTTTGTAGTCAATGTTTTTTAAAAATTGATGGATTCATGGATGAGGTGGTGATGGAAGGAGTTATTTTAGTTATTTTACTTCACCACAGTCTACAGCTAAAAAAGTCTTCATTAAATAATTTGACCCTCTATGCCCAGATATCAAGTCAACTGATGACGTAATGCTCAGACAGACCAAATCCTAAGTGCATTAAAAGACATGTCAGACTATTTCCTTACAGATCAGTGGAACAATAGATGGATAATTGACAAGACTGATGGATCCATGATTAGATGGAACTACATAACAATATTCAGGGACCCAAATCGGATCAAGTTTCATGCTTTTATGACAAGAAAACAAATTTTCACCCATCACTGCACATTTAATTTGTTCCCTGTTCCACAATTGATATACAGTAGTGTTTAGCAGTATCTTACTATTTGTGTGTTTTCTTTCTCAGAGTCAGATGTGGTGTACAGGAACCAGGACGGTCATGTTGTAAAGTTCAATGCTGCCTTGAACGAGACTCAAGTCCTTCTGACTAACAGCACATTTGTAAGTATTCCTTTTCTTAACATTATAATGCTTTTGGTATCATTCTGTGATCATTCTTCTGATTTCTTTTGTAGCTAAGCTGTAGAATTTAATCAATTTTGAAGCAGTTTTAACAGAGAATGGTGGTTACATACTCCTCTTTAACCCTGTCATGCATTTCATGAATTGTTAGTAAACTAGTGGTATTTTTGACATAAAACATATCCAGTTAGATTTCTTTAATATTTTATTTCTGTAGCATAATACCAAGCTGTCCATTGTAGTGGATTCCATGCATCAATAGTTTAACATGTAATGGCATTCATTTTTTAACCTACTATTTCAATATAAAATGTAACTGTCATCGGTAGTAATTCTGGGAAACTTCAGTCACTGAAACATAAAGACAAAAATCATAAGGATTAAACTGTGACTAAACTATTCCTTAAACTGTACATTATTAGAGAATATTTTTGCAACCACTTATTTTATATTCATTAAACAATATATCAGGATAAGATAAGGCATTATTTATCCCACATTGGGGAAATTCAAGTGTCAGAGCAGCATTTACTGTAAAGTGAGTGTAAAATATATTAGAAAACACACAACAATTAGGAGTTGGAGTCATTACTGCAAATAATGTAGCTTTAACAAAAGATTGAATATTTGTCCATTGCAGTAATGTCATGCATGAAAGGGTTAAATGCACCCAGCATCAATGAAAACTTTACAGTTGATTTTTTTTATTTTTATTTTGGGAGATTAATAATTATTTTTTTTCAAATTAACTCTACTTTGATTTATTGGCTTTACAATTCTAAACATGAAATTTAATGAATAGTGTGTATGTATTGCACAATCAAAGCCAATAAATTTGTTGAAAAGAAAACAATTCAAAGTTGAAAATCATAGCTGTCAATATCTGGTGTGACCACCATTTGCCTGGACTGTGTTGGACTAGGAGTGCATCCGGATACATGTCGTCCCCACTGATCCCAGAGATGCTCAATGGGTGACAGATCAGGCCAAAAGGCAGAACATGGTCATGGTCTGTGGTCACTGTGGACCCAAGGCACGGTGATATTGATTCACAGATAATCTTGGCATGGCGTCATTCTTGAGTTCTGGTTATTCTTCACTTTTGGGGGCATTTTATTGTCACTATCAATCCCAGAATTAAAAGTACAGGATTGGCACTGACTATTTTAAGGAAAATTACCTTATCTATTTTTCAGCCAATCACACGGCGGCATACCGAGCAGGTCAAAAATGGTCACAATTCAGTGGTAATTGACATGCCCGGAGCTGTTACAATTAACTCAGCCAGAAATCATTGCTGAATAAGTATTTCTAAAAAAACACAACAAAAATTAGTATAGTTTTCATTGATGCAGAGTATACTAAAATTATGCTTTTGCTTTGAAAAATTTATCTAATGAAATCATTTTACAGAATGTGGATTAATTTTCCACTTTTGCGGAAAATCTACACTATATTCTTCCATTGAAGGGAAATAGAAAGTTTCAGATTCAGACCCAGTATCAGTGGTGTGATTGGATCCCAGGAGGCTGCAGGAAGCTGGTCAGGGCTGCCAGCGGGGTGTCTTCACTCTTCTACTGCAGAATCAGAATATGATAATGTCCAGCTCAGCGGGGTAGTGTAGAAATGCTCTGGTTTTTAAGGTCACTAAATCTCTTCACCCTGCCCCACCTCGGCAACAATCAGCAGGGCTTTGGCAAAATACTTTCAGATTAGTGTTTGCGGTGCAATCAAATCAGTGAATGGCCCACGTTTGATTTTTTCTGCTTTTAATTCTCATCCTCTGACCTTATTTAGGCTCCACTTTTTGGAAATGTCTCTTTTCTCACTTTGCTCTTAGCGAATATTGTTCCACGCCATGTCAGGCTGTTATAGCTTGTGCATTCAGCGGCGGCAGAAGGGGATTAAATGAGCATATGAGTCAGATCATGCAAGGAAAGTCAACTACTGTAGCAGAGGTGGCCTGGTATTTAGGAACCTCCCAAAACTTCTAATTCCACTAGCAGCAACATCCACAGACAGCTTTACCAACTCTTTAAATTCTCTCACCAGCTTCAATCCTCTGATGCATTAGGTTTTTCATACAGCAGCCACACACAGATAAAAAGCAGAAGAGCTCACCTCAAAAAACAAAACCAGACTGAAACGCAACATATTCAGCAAATGAGTCTAGGAGTGTGTTTTATTTTGGCTGCAAAGCTTTCATTAGCGAGCTCCACTTCATAAAAAAAAAGAAGGCTGCAAGATAAAACACAGTCAGAAAATTGGTAATCATTAAAAAAATAGAAATACTTTCAGGCGCTGAAAGAGGTATTTGAATTGAAAGAAAATACCCAAAAGCTGTGGAAGGAAAAAAATAAAAGCATCAAAAAGAAAAGCTGTTTTTTTTCCCCTTAGGCTTCAGATGTTAGTCAGTCTCACTGCACAACAGTTGAAAAGTCCGTCTAGACATTTTGGAAATGTCGTCCACAAACGTCCTCCCCCCAAAATGTCAAAAACCTGCAGCAGCTCCCTCGTGGTTTTATGGCCTTTAGTTGCTAAATTAGTTTGTGCCGACTGCATTTTTGTCACAGCCATGGGATAAAAACTAGAAATAGGATCTGGCAAAGAAGTACAAAGAGAAAACATCATGACCTGTTACTTTATGGAAAAAATCCTAGTGTTTGCATTTCTGAAATGCTATTGTTAAGCCTCAAGTTTGGCATTTTGACTACATTTAGACAAGAAGATGGAGGAAAGGACTAAAACTGGCTGAGCTGTTAAAACTCAGACACTTGAAAAGTTTTTCATGAAAAGTAGATGAAGTTTGATTGAAAAGTTGTTGCATGTAACTACATGACATCACATAGATTTGCAAGTTCAGCATGTCATCAAGTGCATCTTTGAAATTATATTTTGCAGGAAAAAATTAACCAAATAATCATTTTGAACAAAGACAATGAGTTCACACTGATGCATTAAAAAAAAGCTATTTTTGTCTTGCAGCTCTGGCCTAGGAATTCTTGTAGCTTTTACTCAACACATCATCCAAGCAGAACTTATTCCTTGTCTGTCGACTATTGTGTGATTGGCCAGAAATTTGAAGTGGGCCTGGTTAAAAAGGATAAAGGTTAACTGGCTAATAATCCGATGTGTGCATTTTACTCATCCTAATACATATGTATAGTACATAGCATCTCCTGGTGTAAGTTAAGTTATTATCTTGGCTAATTCCCATCTGCTTCTTCCCCAGTTTAACAATCTTACACAATAATGGACATATGTTTCCAAAAACAAGATGTATTGGTCAAAATGGAGACTCTTTGAGGACCTGCATGTTTAACCCGTTACCCCTGATGTGTCTATTGTAATCTGAATGTATGATTTATTTTAAATATTCCTAAAAATTCAACACGTTGCTGATAGAAGAGACCTTGTTCTTTCCATAGACATCTGAGCATGCTCAGTGCATGCTCAGGGGGTAAAACAGCAGTGAGTGAGACCAATTTGCTATAAACATAGAGGGTTTGGGCTTGTTTTTTTTTTACACTGTTTTCCTTGTTGTTTTTGTTTTTACTGTTGTTTCCAGTGTTATTGTGATTTTCCTTTTTTTTTTTTTTTTTTTACTGTGTTTTTACCGAGCTTTGATCGTGTAACGGCTTTTTGGAGTTCAACCAGGTACTAAAAATCAGCTGAACTGATTTAGAAAAAAAGAAAAACTAACCCAAAACAAAAACTACTGGGCCCAAATTCAAATCCTTGTTGTTCAGTGTGTTCCTAAATCTCTTACTGATGTATATTCTGAGTGCCTTATTTAGCAAAAACCTGTCAAAATTCACTTCCTCTCTTTGTCTTTTCTGTTATTCCACCCTGTTTTGACCCTAAAACTCACAGTTAAACAAAACCACTGAAGAAAAGGAACACAAACACATACTCACAGCAGCTTTTATGATACTGAAACAGACGACAATTCACAGCAGCACGTTTACCTGGAATAATATCTCAGGGGTTAAAGGGTTAAAAACTTCTGTTCTAGCTTCATTTTCCAGCCTGACTTCAAGTCATTTGCTCCTTCTCTTCTTTTTTTTCCCCTTCTTCTAGGTGGCTTTTAAAGTGGCAAAGTACTCCCTTTCTGCAGATCTGAAGTATGCTCTTTTTGCATATGATGTCAAGCAGGTGAGTTCCACTTAAAACGTGTCCTCAGCACAACACAATGAATCAACTGTTTGCAGAGCCTGGATATACAAGAAGAAAAAAGGTGGTTTTTCTTGTTGGTCCTTCTCCAGGCCACACGAGCTGTGGCTCATGTTGAACATTATGAGCCGGTCTCGTCCCTTTGTTTATTTCCTGGCAGGCTGTCATTTACATTGTGCTCCTGTGGAATACCCAGGAGTGCTGCCGTTCACTCATCTGCATGCACCAACACACCCTCACACTAAAACACACACTGAAGCTGTGGTTTTGTGTCTTCAGGCGTGTGTTTTCATGCATTTTGTATTTATATTCCTGTTGATTTGTTCTCCGTAGAGCGCTTTGCTACTTTGGTAATAAGAGTGACAAAATTGGAATTGACTTGAACTTAAAAGCTTAACACTCAAGCTTTGGACGATTTGACTCTCGGAGGCTGGAACGCCGACCGCCTGTTGGACCGTGCACCAACTGGTGGCAATACGTGGACGCTTAAGTTACAGCACATTCTGAAAACAAATGACTCCACCTGCACTGAACAGGTGTGGTTTTATTCAGATTTGTTCTTGTGTTTTGTGGGTCTGCATGTCTCCGTGCAGAGGTGGCAAAAGTACATGCTTACCTGCAGTAGAAGTACAGATACATGTGTAAAAACTGTGGTAAAAGTAGAAGTACTGATACATTACTGCAGTAAAAGGGAAAGAAGTCCAGGCTCGGAAATGTCGTCAAAATATAAAAGTCCAAAGTCGGCCTTTGAACAGAAGTGAACTGAACCTTCATATTAATATAATGTGAAAACTATTATTAGAATAGAATTAGTATCATTATTTTCTGTTTATATAGATTGAAAATGATGTTTTGTCTTTTTTTTTTACATTTTTATCTCAAAACTTTTACTTTTTATTTTAGTTTTTGTGTTATTTATGTCATATTTTCATGCTGCTATATTTTTGTCTTGTTACTTTTTTGTGCATGTTATGTGCTGCTGGATTAAGAAGTGGAATGTCTTATCTGTGTGTGATTGTTCGAACTATTCTGTTATGAAGACACACAGTGATTAAAAAATAAAGACAATGGATTATTCTCCTCACATGCATTTAGAAGAAAGTACATTTTTGAACAGAGCAGAGTAGAAAGTACAGATACTTGAGTTAATATGGAGATTTTTTTGTGTCTTTATCAATCAATCAAAGAGAACAAAAAGGCAAACAAAAATACAGGTTTGAAACAAAAAAA
>JAPQRQ010000013.1:7659674-7683830 GCA_037367365.1 Apogon talboti | reverse complement strand
TTGTTTCAAACCTGTATTTTTGTTTGCCTTTTTGTTCTCTTTGATTGATTGATAAAGAAACAAAAAAATCTCCATAAGTTAACATTACAGTTTATTTATTCAGGTTTTATTTTTTTTTTATCCAGGTCTGTGTTTATTTGTCCTTGTGCTGGTCAGTGCGTTGCGTGAAGAGTGAAGAGGAGCTTCACTCGTCCACGGTGAAGCTCCTTTTTCAGCCACTGCTTCCCCATTGATTTTTGGATTTGTTTGCAAACACATGGATCCAGGCTCAGGTTCAGAAACATTGTGGAATAGGAGGAATCTCCTGCAGTGGACAGAATCTGCAAACATTGCCAGGTTAAACTGATGCTGTAGCCTCTAGAAATCAGTGCCAGTGCATTTGTATTAATATAAAAAAACACATGCATATAAATAATTTATATATCAGTCCACATGGTTGTTTTTTTGCAGAAGACATGAGTTTCAAGATTTACAGAGCCTCTGGTCAGGCCCCCCCCTTCTCTGAGTGTCCGTTGGTTACAGCTTTCTATACCACTGGATTTGTTCATACCAGTCCACAGTGATTGATTGATTAACATTGATTTCTGATTGGGTTTTTGATTTAAAGTGATTTAAAGATCTTTATTCATTGTCACTTCCTGTCATTTTTAGAAAAAAAACACTTTTACTTAAAAGGCGTTTTTATCATTGGGTTTTTTTTTTAATTTTGGCTTTATTTACCTATTTATTTGGCTATTTTGTGAATAAAAGAAATTGCTAAATCAATCTGTAATCTCCGAATTTCCATTTACACATAGTAAAGGTGTGTTTTCATGAGTTATTTCACTTTTTTTGAATATGGGAATTCAAATTTTTCAGCTTCAGGGCGCAACATTTTCATCCTAGTGTTCCAGTACAGGTGAGTCTTTATTCTACTCATAGCTGCAAATGATCTGCACATTTTGATATGCAGTATCAGGTTATATGAATTGCTTAAAGAGGTGATTAGAAGCAGGTACGGACATGTATATTACAGACTCCTAAGGGTTAAGGGCTGTTTGTTGGGATGGAACGCCTGATTCACAAATACAACCAACAAAAGAAGTGGTGCTAAAGTCGCATATTCCTGCACTTTTCAATCCACATCTCCGACAATTGAGCTTTAGTTATTTGCCCTTCATTTTTATTTATCACCAGGCTGATGTGGAATCCCTCCGCGGACCGACTAACACCAGTTTGTAAGATTTTGAATTGGATTAGGAAGTGGACGGCCATGCATGAAGGGAAATCAGCCGTGCAGGACACATATAGCACAGTTCACCTGGTAGGAAGGAAGTCACAGGGATACGTTAGGTGAGAGTTTAGCAGTACGCCTATAAGATTATGAACAAGAAGGTTTTCAATTTGATGGAAACATGCATCAGTGCACTTGAAGTCCTTAAATATTTTAGTCGGTGTAAATAGCTGCAGGGAAGAACTGAGACAAACTGTGCAAAGAATATTTAAGATGCTTCCGAACAGTGGGAGATAACTTCAAATTTAGCAATAGATTTGTACGTTTTTTTTGTGTCTGTCAAGGATTTTTTGTCAGAGTACTTTAAATTTAGATGTCAAAGCCACAAGCCGCATATACGTGACACAGATTTCACTGTGTATAGATTTACTGTGCAGCCAGCTGTAAAAAAAACCCCAAAAAAACAGATTTTATTCATATTAAAGCTACATTATGTAAAATTTATGCATAAAAATATCTGAAACCAACTAGGTTTGTGATATATATCTTGTCAACTTTTGCACTTATACTGAATTAAATGTTCCCAGCAATGTTTAATTAAATGTCAGTGTTTTATTTGGATTTAAACTACATAATTTTAGAATGCATCATAAAACATAATGTGAATAATATTTTCGTTCCTCTGTAATTCATCCATTAAGGTGATGTCTCGCTGAGTTACATTAATTTTCATTAGCAGTGTTGGTGAAAACAACTCCCATGATCCCACACTGCTTCAAAAATACACTGGTCTATAATGTGTTTTTTTTTTTTTTTTAGAAATGATCTGCCTCAGAGATTTAATGTGTTTAATCTTACATAGTTTAATAAGATGAATTGGAAAACAAGTGACCAAAGTGCTGGTGCTGTTGTTGTCAATATATATTATAATGTGTTAAAGCCCGGATACTTACAGTAAACACTATGAGTTTTATTATGTCTTTGACTTGACAATTAAGCTCTTATTTTGATAATTTCTGAAAAAAACCTGTTTACTACTCAATGAAAACTCATTTAAACTGATCTATAAGTAAGCAAATAGCTAAAGTTAAAGCAGTTGAGTGTATGTACAGGGTGTATGTATGCATCTCATAATTTTTAAAATGTAATTGTAATTGCAGTTGAATAGTTTTTTGTAATTGTTACAAAAACACCATTTCCCACAATCCTGACACCACTGTAAATCCGACACTTGACTGAGTGGTGGGTGACTCAATTTGCGGATTTGTCTCTAATCCAGATATGGCTCTAAATCTCTTTTTATGCTTTAGAGATTCATCAGAAACGGTCAAAACAAAGTCAACACTAACAGAAGTACAGTTTGTTACTTTGCTGGAAAACCTCGTGGGATGTTTAGTATGTAAATGTGTCCATGGAGTTTCTCTGATGGTTTTTGCTTCAGTTGGTTCCCATAAGAATTAAAATGTAATATCTCAGGAACAGTTGCACAGATTGTTGTGAAATCAAACTCAAAGATGAACTGAAAAGATTTTAGTGGTCAAAGCTAAAGCTCATTAAAACCTTAACCAGAAACACTCTTGAGGAATTTTTTTTTGTAAAATTTGGCACAAATATTCACTTCACGCAAGAATAAAATTTTAATGTTTTAGTGGTCAAAAGGTCAAAGTTCAAGGTCGTTGTGACTTCAGCGTCTGTCCATTTTTATGAGCGTCTCTGGAGCTTCTTGAAGCAATTTTTTTATTCACATTTGAAGCAAACATCCACTTGTATTCATGAATTAATTAATTAGAGTTGTGGGAATGACAGCAAATTTTGCGAAAACTAAATTTGCAGCCTAAGTTTAAGAAAAAATAAATTCCAAGTTTTTTAGGTCCTTTAAAGAACAATTAATGACTTTATATAGATTTCAATGATTTGCACTGACATTAATCATATTTAAGTATTTGTGCCATTCTGTAAACCTTTGGGTGTGACTGTATATAAACAAGGTCAAAGTCAGAATACACACTATTTGGCCACAAATACTTGTAAATTACAGGACATGGACAGATTCTAATAAAGAAAATAGATGCATATGATCTAAATTACAGCTGTTCTCTGGATATAGAAAACACTTTATTTAGCACGTTTCAACTACCTATTAATGTCAATTTGTAGTAGAATCTACTAGTAAACTACATTTTAACCATAACTATGCAATTAAAATGTATTTGTTATTTAGCTTGTTGATATGTTAATTATAGGAGAAGTTAAACCACAGACGCTTTAAGATACTGTACATATCAGAACAGTTTTTCAGGACGAACTAAGGATCCATCGCATGCTCACTTAATATATTAAGTAATAAATACTTATACTAATACTAATTAAATGACTTCCTGTTGATTTGCATGATGCTGCCAGTGGTAGCAGTAACAAACATTCACACAAATATTGGTTTCACAGTTGTTTCATTGACTTCAGATACATTTAAGACCATCCGCTGTGTTTTCTAATGACTTCATATGTCTTTGCTTCTTGTTTTTGTCTTTTTTTTGCTCGAGGCAAAACAGTCCTGATACACTAGAGTTTAATGTTAGGCAGGATAAAGCATTCATCGGCCTTGGAGCTTAATGAATCCAGATTTTTCAGCTACTTGGAAATGGATGCAAATTAGAACCCGTCCCATCCTTATTTATAGATTTGTGTGTTTTTGATGTTTTCTCTGCTGATGCTTTCAGTGAATAGAGGTGGAAAGAAGCCACACTTTCCTCCAGTGTTAGTTCAGGAACTGTGGGAGAAGTAGAAAAAGTAGGAAAATTGACAAAGTGTGAGTTCTAAAATGTCCTCAAAGTATGAAAATCAGCCATAAGAAATGTCCTTCACAGACCGACTGCTGTTTGTGCAAATATAATAAGGTTTTTTTTTTGTGTTTTTCAGTCTTCATTTATTGTGTCTTTGACTTGTTACATCTTTTACGTTGTTTCATTCCTCTTGAACGAGGACTCGGATCATTCTTGTTTTCTTCAATTGTCTGTAAAATGTTGAAACAGTCAACGTACGCTCACAATATTCAGTCAGACTACAAGAATTTACCGAAATGGATGAAAAAACTTGAGATTATTGTTACATTTTAATCCTGTTAGGTCCTTTTATATCATTTACATCATTTACATTATTTACCTTGTAGTTCTTTTTTACATTTGTTAACATTGCTTTGCATTGTTGCTTCTTTAATGTTATTTTGCTTTGTGTCGTCTTTTACAAATGCATGTTACATTTTTCAGTTTGGCTTGTATTCTTATGTCCTGTTACATCCTTTACTACTTTTATGTCATTCTTGTCGAATGTCTTTTATGTCTTCAGTGCTGTCTTTTTTTCTACATGGTTTTAATGTTTATAAACTATACGGACAAAAATATTGGGACACATCATGGCTACAGCTGTAAGATGTCCTGTTCATGCTGATTTGAGATATAAACATCAATAATTCCTTAAAGTTTAATGGAAGATGTGAAGAAAGTAGATGCTTAGTTGTAGCAGAAAATTATTATTTGCAAAAAATAGTTCAGAAATTTAGAGGTAGGACATAAAAAAAAAAAATCAATGTTGATCTAAGGCATTTTAGAAGCAAAGATAACAGTATAAACCAAACTAACCAATGCAACACAATATTTATCCCAATATAAAACTATATTATGACATTTGTCATTATTGTTTTGTATCCCAGACCCCTGTTAGAAAAGAAACACCTGAATTCAACGTGTCCACATACAGTACTTTTGTCCATACAGTGTATATACTTGTTGTATTAATATAGATTGATATAGTTTGTGTGTTGCATTGTGATCAAGGGGATTAAATAAGTGTTTACTTCTTCCCACCACTTTTTGGATGTGTAAGTAACACTAAAATATATGAAATATTTCTGTTGTATAATAGTGTCTTAGTCTTATGTTGTTAATTCTGCCCATTTCCATTGGTGGTTGTATTGTGCTAAACAGTCATTCATTCGCAGTAACACATCTATTTTGCAAAGATTAAGTAGTAAATAAAAGTAAATGCTCACAGATAGATGAAAACTCTCCTTACTTCCTCATCTTATTTTGTATGATTCTTGTTTTCTTGTCGTATTTTGCTGATTTGTGTCCCTATAGGGTTTCAGTCTAATGCAACATAGGTTTGATGATGGGCTGTCTCTTGTTGTTGCAGGTGTACAGATACTCTTACACAGCGTCCTACATTGTTTACAACATCTACACCAGGTGAGTGTCTTTTTTTATGACTGTTTTGATATCTTAGAAGTGCCCCGTGCTATTGGGATACTCTCTGAGGAGACTGTGCACATGCAGGGACTGGCTTTAGCAGATGGCTTGCTGGTTAATACTGTACATATGAATGTGTTTTTGTGTGTCAGGGAGGTTTGGGAGCTCAACCCTCCAGAGGTTCAGAACGCCGTCCTCCAACACGCAGCGTGGGGAAGACAAGGACAACAGCTGGTAAGACTCGGCTGCTATGCGTTTGTGTGTCTCGGTTCGTCGCATTCTTATAAATCCATGTCTCTCCAGCAGGACCAGACTCCGAAGGGGTTCTGTCAGTTATTACAGAATAGTTGGTAAACACACAGCGATGTAGAAATGATGTCTGTACGAGCCCATTTAGCTGAAGTTGGCTGGTTTTACTTTCATAAGAATGGAGGTTTCAGGAGCGTCATATGCGAATAAGAGCACATATTCATTGCACTTCATATTTAATACCCTCTGGACACCTTCATGGCAAAAATGTACAAGGCACAAAAAAATCTGTTTTAAAATCATCATACATCATTATATTTTATAAAGGGTGAATTATTTAAAGGGTTACAATCCTGACCCTGATCCTGATTTTTTGCAGGATGGAAATGATCATACATATTTATTTCTCTTTCTCTTTCCTTTAGATATGACAAGAAAATACAGGAAATAAGTGCACAGCCTCAAAAAAAAAACACACAAAAATGTGAACTGAATGGATTCTAATGGTTAAAGTTACTAATTATTGTGACCTCTGACCCCATGACAAGAAGCAGCACAAACAAAAACATCTGACATGTTGAATGAAACCTGGTGAAAAAAAATATCAGAAAATTAATGGAATGAATCTCATATTGTCTGAACAAAAGGGTTAACGACATGTTAAATGCAAAGGGAGGTCACACTAAATACGACCACTTTGGTTTATAGAAGCTGTTGTACATACTTCACATATATCCAGATTGGATCTTAATGCACGTGTGTTGTCATTAGAACTTTACTGAACCAATAAACCTAATGTTGCACTAGGACTTTTACACAATACTGTCCATTCTAAATTTGCTCACGTCTTAAATAACACCTAAACTGAAATTCAGCAATTATTTGCTGACAGAGAACAATAAATGAAAGTGTAACATCTGCAAATTGTTTGGAAACATCCAATCATACTGTTGTCCTGCTGAATAGAGAAGGTTTTTCTTTCTGTAAATCCAGGCAAAAAGCAAAAGTTTTACTTGATAATAGCCTACAACACTACGCTGCTAAATCCAATTCTAGACAAAACACTGCATGATTCACTTACAAGTGCAAACAATATGACAAACCAAACTGCAAATAGTTTTTATGCCTTATGTGAAGCAAGTTAACAAATTTGTTTTTTTCTCCTGCTCTTTTGTTGTATTTATTAACTATAATGGCTATGCTTGTCAATACTAGGAAATTCTAAAAACTGGTGTTTTTGTATGACATGGTAAAACTTTCCCTACTGTTAGTTTGGAATAATAACTTCAGTGCTATCAATCTGCTCTTAACCCATAAAGACCCAAACATCCACTTAAACCAAAACCATCTACTGATGTAAACTACTAATACCTGTTGATCCACTAATCCTTTTGATACATGTAAATATTTGGTGTAAAATACAGTTTGTCATCTTTTCATGGTCATCAGATATGACCCATTTGGACATTCAGAGGATCCCTAGTTACAATGGAAACACCGTCATCTTCTACAACATTGATTCACCAGTAAAACCCATGGAGTTGGATCTATGATAGTGGATGGAGACACTGGGTTTATGTTCAGTTAATGATAGATTTGACTGAAAAAGTCACTTTTTGTTCAGTTTTTGCTGTTTTTAATATAATAACCCTCAACTTTAATCTGAGCTTTTATGAATGTCTACATGATCAGGAAATTAAATGTAGGAGTATACCTGATTTATACTGATAGAATGCAAAATAAAGAGGATGTAATGTCATTTGGGAACAGTCACAGAAGTCACGCTGGGTCTTTATGGGTTAATTTACTAAAATAACGACACTGAAATTGTGACTGTTTGTTTTTCAGAAATGTGCCCTTGTGTATTTTTGTGCATCTTGGTGTAACAGAGTTTAGTTGTTCTTGCTCCAGGTAAAGTTTTCCCCAAACCGGACGTGACATAAAGTCGATTTATCCATCGTGTGACTAATGGGTAATGAGAACCGAGGTGTAGGGGGATGTGTAAATTTAAAGAAAAAAAAAAAAAGGTGGCAGGTTCACTAAAGAGAAATGAATTCCAGGATGTGTTGGGCTGATCGTGTCTGCAAATGCAAATATTAAAACACAGATGGAGCAAAGAGAACGAACCGGCATGAGATAAACAAACTCTCATCACAGAGGAAATCAGAAAGGAAAACCAAATCAGATGGATGAGCAGACGTGCCAGTTTATCAAGAGGATGCGTCTAATGAAGTCGATAAACGGCGTCGTGTGTTTGTGTTCCTCCTCAGGTTTACATCTTCGAGAACAACATCTACTACCAGTCGGACGTGAGGAGTAACTCACTGAGGATCACCTCCTCCGGCCTCGAGGGTGTTGTCTTCAATGGCCTCGCAGACTGGTTATACGAAGGTGGGAAATATTCTGTCACACTTTTTTTTTGGGTATAAACAGGTTTCAAACCCGTCAAGGCCTGAGCCATTTGTTTCCAGTGGGAATCACTTCAATGTAACACAAAACAATGGATTAGTCAATAGATGAAGATTCATTCATTTAAACAAAGTTATGATCAGAAAACAGAAAAGGTAAGACAATAGTCTTGATTATTGTTTCATAATAGACCTTTATTTTTGCTCTTCTTTGTCTCATTCAGTGAGTTTTACCAATATTTGTA
Source organism: Apogon talboti (assembly GCA_037367365.1). Classification (NCBI taxonomy): domain Eukaryota; kingdom Metazoa; phylum Chordata; class Actinopteri; order Kurtiformes; family Apogonidae; genus Apogon; species Apogon talboti. The sequence goes on along the minus strand of JAPQRQ010000013.1, from coordinate 7,675,471 downwards.
CTGTTGGACCTGCTTAGCGTTAGCTTAGCGCTGCAAAGTTTGTCTCATTGGTCTGTTGTTTTATTAGATTATCCTGGTGTCAGATGGTTAGCTTGGTTTAGATATTTGTCCACTTAAGTGCTTGTTGTTTGGATTGTGTTCTGTTGTCCGACAATTGGATTTGTTGAGCTTTTAGCTGATGTTCTTCTGGTTACGTGGATTTACAGCATCATGTGTATATTGCTACGAGTGTTGAGTAGTGTTACCATAGCAACACAGATGTAACTGTGGCTGCCTCAGGTACTGGGGCCACTGGGTTTCAGAGGCTACCAATATCATAAATGCCCATATGGGTCAATATTGTATAATAATTTTCAACAGGCCAGCTTTAAAACACAAAAATACATAATTGTGATAATATTTATAGCCAGTGTGAAACATTGTATTTGCATAAAATTCTAATAAAATGTTAAATCATTTTTGCATTTTCCATGAATAGAATTTGCTGTGGTGCGACTGTGGTTTATATTTCAATTTGATAATTCCCTTTATATGCTTAATATCGTAACATAAAAATGTAAGTATTTATAGTTCTTGCAAGAATATGTAAAGGATATTTCTGTGCTATAGGGTCACAGTCACCTTCTAAAATGTAATTTATAGTCTCTTTTTTTTCTGTAAATCACAAAACACTACTTTTAAAAGGGTCTAAAAATATAAGTGCAACAGACTTTAAAACATAAATTAAGAACTTTGAATATTTCAAGTGTTTTTTGAGACATTATCAGACTAGCACTCTCAGCCAGATGGTCACACCACATGACATTTTGGCTCTTTAAAAAACGGAAAAAGGATAAAAATATGAAAGTCACTACATAGTTTTATAAATGGAAGAAAAATGAATCAAACAGAAAACTTTTGTTCTGTATTGTTGTGGCTTCTGTATACTATATATAAAATGTTTTCTAGATATTTTGAGGCGGAGAACCCTACATTTTCTTCTACTTTCAGTCTCATTTGATTTCATTGAGTCGCCTGTTGATGATGTCATATCCCCTTTAACTTTTAACATCGGTTGTGTGTATGTCCTGGGATGTAGGGATTCACTGGACATCAGTATTGGCCATTATCCGTATCAAAAACGCTGGCATTTATTTTACTTTTTTTTTTTTTTTTTTTTATAAATGTATATGTTTGGATGTGTTCATTCAAAGATAATGGGATGAAGGACATTTGTGATACTATGAGCACAGTGGTAAAATTAAAACATTTTATATTGAGGTATTTGGTTTCTGTTGAATGTCTGTTTCATTTTTGCTGTATTGAAGCTCTGATTCATCTCGTGGATGTATCATCATATGTACCATATTTTATCAGGGTCATCCCTTTGCTTCGCAAGGGGCTCAGTCCGGCAGTTATTTTTTTTCCTGTCACATGGACGTTGAGTGTGGACTTGTACAGCTGTGGCGAGAATCTGAGAAGAATCAGATTCAAATGGACCAGTTTCTGTCACTGTAATAAACACACTGACATTTTTCCTAATATATTATATTAACATTTCTGCTCATCTTATCTGACTGAGTTGGGTTCATTAATTTCTCTGTTGCTCCAGTGTTGGGTCTGGTTCTGCTCTCCTGGTTTCAAAAGGTTCTGGGTCTGGCTCTGCTCCCCTGGTTTCAGAGGAAGTTGGTTCTGGTCTGGTTCTGCTCTCCTGGTTTCATAGGCTGCTGGTTCTGGGTCTGGTTCTGCTCTTCTGGTTTCAAAAGGTGTTGGTACTGGGTCTGGTTCTGCTCTCCTGGTTTCATAGGCTGCTGGTTCTGGGTCTGGTTCTGCTCTCCTGGTTTCAAAAGGTGCTGGTTCTGGGTCTGGTTCTGCTCTCCTCGTTTCTGAGGCTGCTGGTTCTGGGTATGGTTCTTCTCTCCTGGTTTGGATTATTGTTGTTATTATTATTATTATTATTATTATTTATAATGTAGATTCCTTTGTTAAGGACTCTGACCTAATACATAAAAATAGTGTATTTTTAAGTGCTGTATATTGCTGGATGTTGACGGAAGACGTGTTTGAGAGATTAATTAATTTTAAGATAAATCAGTCACACCATGTGATTTTTAAAAAAAAATAAAACAGTAAAGTCACTCATAGATAAACTGAAGCATTTCACAGATGTTGAAACTTTGCTGTCGATGTGCTTCGTTTTTTTGTGTTTTATACTTGACCTGTTAAATCCCTTTTTGTCATGAACCCTGTATGTGGGCGGCAGCGTGTGCACACGTTACATATAAATGATGCAGGGATTGTTTATTTAATGTTTTGCATGTGAATTTAATTGAGTGTTTAAGTAAGTGGAAGTTGAAATGTATCTGTAATTTCTATAAATATTTAATTATGAGTCTGTGGTAGAGAGATTTCAGTTCTTCAGATGCATAGACAGTGGCTCTGTTGTGTTTGTGTGTGTGTGTGTGTGTGTGTGTGTGTGGTGGGGGGGCGGTGTGGTTTTAGGGCACATTGCATCCTTAGCTCAGCTTTAAACTCTTTGAAAGATTTGTGTCGTGCATTAGAAATGCTGCTGAGCAAACGAGACAATCTAAGCAGAACGGCAATGAAAAATCAACAGTGAGCCTCTACTACGAACCATTAAGTCGCTGTGTAAACAAATTGTGTAACGCGGTGATGGTCTTTGCAGTTTGCACAGAGAGCATCACATCGTACACAGATGAGGCAGATGGGAAACATTATAGAATCATCTCTATCAGCGGATTTACCATTTTTATGCTGATGTTTTGATAGTAAATGAAAAAGGATAATAGCTAGCCTATATTTCTGTTTTTACATGAGGGTAGAAGCAGCCAGAGGAGCCTCTATTGATAAAATCTAGCTGAATGTGTTTGTCCAAAATTGTTCCAATATCACAGTGGTGCTGATATAAAAATGAATCAGACTTAAAAATCCCGAAACTATGTAAAATTAACCATATTAAAGTAATGAGGCAAAAACATTACAAACATCTCATTCATTTATTTGTTCTAGAATATGATGCAGCAAAAGTAAGTGAACTTTTACTAATGCCCTGTGATTCACTGTCTGCGTGGTTTGCAAACTGATAAACTAATGTGTTTTGAGTACAGAATGTGCCAAAAGGACAATATTACAGATTTTTAATGCATCACACTTAAGATACAGTGACATTGCTTAATTTTCTGAACTGTAACTACATCTGTATCTGCAGTTTCACCACTAGATGCCACTAAATGTTACACACTGAACTATGAACTACTGATTAATCCAGGTTTTACTTTATGAAAATCATGAAAAATGCCTAAATTGCAAAGTTGTAATTATTCATCTAGAGATGTTTGACAAAAAAAATCAAAATGCAACCTGTTTGCTTCTTGAAATAGATTAACTGTGAATGTTTCTCCAGTCGTACATGGGATATGCAGAACTGTATAAAAGACTTAGTTCAACATTATGTTTGTTGGTTTAGTAAAGTTAAATATGCATTTGTCAGTCTCTGCATTGAGGTGTAATGTGGATGTTCTGTATGTGAAGTATGCACAGCAGGAAAAACAAAAGTTTCAGGGAAAAACAACTATAAACCAACATGGTCGTATTTAGTATGACCTCCCTTTACACTTAACATGTTTTTTGTTCAGACAATATAAGATTTATGGTGTTCATTTTCTGAGGATTTACCAGTGACAAATTGAACAAAAATGAACAAATTGGCATCAAACTGAAAAAAAAATCAACATGAAGCAAAAGTGAACACAAAAAAATAACAAAATGAGCAAAAATTAACTGATTAATCACAAAATGAATAAAATAATCAATAAAATAAGTAGAAATGACCAAAATAATCAACAAGAACACAATAATAAACAAAATGGGCAAAATAATCAACAAAAGGAATGAAATCATCAACAAAATGAGTAAAAATGACCAAAATAACACCGGTCTACAATTTTTTTTTAGAAATTATCTGCTTCAGAGATTAAATGTGCTAAATATTACGTATTTTAATAACATTAATTGGAATGCAAATGACAAAAGTACTGGTTTGCTGATATTTTCAAGGTATATGATAAAGTGTTATTACACATATATATTGGTTTATGTACAATAGATTTATAAATCTTCCACTAGATAGAACCTGCAAAGTGAATGTATTGTAATGTGCAGACAGTGTTTTGACGTAGATCTGGTAGTTCTGAGACAAATATTCCTTTGGAGTAAAACCCATTCTCTTGTTAATTCTTGAATTTCATATTTTGACCCAAGACTGTATCTTGGAAACTTCAGCCAACCAGCATTTTTGTTGTAATTTTTCTTCATCAGTGACTCACACGCGGTAAAATGTCACTACTTTTGTTCTGGAAGCATTTTACTTGTAGACCAGTGTAATCAACAAGAAGAACAAAAGTCAGTAAATTGAACTAAAATGAAAAAATGTAACATTTAACATTTCTTTAACCCTTTTGTTTAGACAATATGAGATTTATTACATTAATATTCATATATTTTATACCAGGTTTCATTCAACATGTCAGATGTTTCTGATTGTTTGTGCTGCTTCTTGTCATGGGGTCAGGGGTCACACTAAATAGCGACTTTAACCTTTACAACACATTTAATTCAGTTTTTTTGTGTCTTTTAAGACTGTGCACATATTTCCTGTATTTACTTGATTTTAAGAAAAAAGAATGAGAACAACCATGAGAAAAACAACAAAGATAGAGGCGGAATAAGACTTTTGCGCAGATATGTAGTTGTAATGAAGAATATTCTTGAATTATATTTTGTTTTCAGATATGTCTCTGAAACAGTAAATTAAAATTGGAAGTTGCCTTTAACATTAAGTAAATGGCCTTATTTCCATCTTTCCTTTGCTTGTTCTATATATGAGCTCCTTTTTCAGTATTCGTATTAACTTACCATTTATGATAACTGTTTATTGTTCTGTAGTTTGTTGTGGAGGGGCTTTAACCCATCAGTCCAAACAGCAGCTCCACCTTAAGGACGTCTGTTGGCATCTGTGAATGAGTTTCCAGCTTGAGGTTTAAGGTCCAGAATTTAACCAGGCTGTTCTCAGACATTACATCACATCTGCTTCCACCATTCCCTGGTAGAAATCCTACTACATATACTGTCTTTAGGGATGTTGTTTTAAAGCACAGTCCTCTTCATTTCATGGATGGATACCTTGACATTTTTCTGTAGAGTTTTCTGGCATTTAGAATCTGGTATTTAGAATTGGTCAAGGTCCAGAGGCAGTAAAATGGCCCCGATCCTAATAGTGTCAGTATGATATTTTGCTGATGGGTTTAGGTTCTGACATAAGAATGCGATGTTTGGTTGGTGCAAACATAATCTTCTGTTTTCTGGAGTTATCAGATTATTCAAGTGGTCATGTAAATAGTATAATTTGATATGTTTTATCAGACAACAGCAGTAATCTGATTGTGATAAATCAGATTAACACACCTGAATTTCTCTACAATGCTCCCATGTGTTAATGTGTACCCATTAATCTGATTTATTTAATTCTGTTAAATTAGCACATACTGTGTGTAAAAAAAAAACCTAAATTGTAGAAAATGGATGTGACGTCGTCAAACATGAGTGGAAGACAATAACAGGAAGTTTGAGTCGACCATCAGTACGTACGTACGCACTCTGAAAGAAGTACGATAATGGACTAAAATGTCCAAACCAGGGTTTTTTGTTTATTGTATTTCTGAAGTGAATGTAAATGCGTCAGATCTAATAATCCTTTAACTATCCCTCTATAACCCTTTATGAGATTTGTTCCAATCAATTGATCGAAAAAGTAAGACCATATATAACATCAAAGAGCTGATGCAAAATAAATCAATTTGTACTATAGTTTATTCCTTAATCCAATGAGAATTGATAATGGAACTGGAATCGCTAAATTCTAATCAATTCCCATCCATTTTAAATATGGCGGTAATTTCTCACCGGCTCCCTCAGTTTCACAATTTCTGGAAATGATTTGCTTTAAATCTCAACAATGCCTCCCCGTTGTTCCTGACGGTACTGCAACATGTGGATTTTATGCACAAATTTATAGGAGATGAACAGAAATACAGATGAAATGAGCACAGAGTATGGATGTGCCTGTATTTATATCTTTACATGAATGAGCCTTTAAACTAACTGAACAGTCCATTGTCTATAAAAGAAAAACAATCAACTACTCTTAAAGTTATCGGTGTATAGAAAGATGTATCTGTCATAGTTCAACTGCTTCATATTGTATTGACTGGTTTTAAATCAATCCAGTTTCAATAACACCGCCTGGAAAAGGATCTGAGAAGTGCCAGACTAATTCTCTGACGGTGCCAGACTACTGGTTGTGGCCAAACTGTTTTGTAACCCTCTCCAGCTTGGTGAAAAACAAGCAGCTCTTCACGAATCAAGGCATGACACAAACAGTGCCCTGCCAGGATAGATAAATCCCCTTTAAATGAACATAGAAATTATTTACACAAATGTTTCTAAGATTTGCATTTGTCTGAGTAAATAAATGGTTATGTTAATTTTTATGTCACATTGTTGTAATTAGTATTTATTTTTAGAGCTAAAATGAGATCATATTTCAGGTCATTTTTATGCAATACACAGAAAACTGCAAGCTTTCAAGCACCCATATGTAAGAAAAGGTCTTGAAATCAGCTTCGTATATTAAAAAAGAACGTGAAATAATGAACAGTAATTCTAACAGCCTTACAGGACGTCGACTGTGTGTTGTTAAATTGGTGTTTTCATTTTCAGAGGAGATTCTGCACACACACTTGGCTCACTGGTGGTCACCTGATGGAGAGAGACTGGCTTTCCTCACCCTCAACGACTCCCTGGTGCCCAACATGGCTCTGCCCCAGTTCACAGGCAGCACATACCCAAGAGGACTACAATACCCATACCCCACGGCAAGTCTCTGCACCACTCCACAGTCTGAAACGTACCTCACACAAGAGCCACACAACACATTGGTCATTTCAGTAGATTTATGTGTGGGAGCTTATTTTCATATATTCACCTTGTGTCCTGTTTGTGAAGGTTATTTTGAAGGTGTTACTACTCTGAGCACTCCTTAGGTCTATAATTTATCTATAGATCAAACCATTTTTATATCAAAATTCTTTTTGTTTTCTCTATATGTGAAACAGTTATTACTATCACCATGACAGGAAGATAAAATTAACTTACTTCCATGTGACTAGCAACTACATTCATATGAACTCATACTGTTAGTTTGTTGGAAGCTAGCAAAACATTAGCATAGTGGCATGGACCTCATTCACTGAAGTGGAACATCTTTACTGCTAAAATGCGCATAGTAAGTTACTAACACTGTGTCACTGAACTAATTATTTAACCGTTATTTAAACATTTTTATATCTAAATCTTTAGTAATAGAATGAATTTACTTCTGTGTAACTAGCTAGCTACATTCATATGAAATCAAACAAAAACTGTTAGGTTGTTTGTTGCTAGCAAAGCATAAAATAAGATAAGGAGTGGTGATGAAGATCTGAAGTTGCTCCTAACGTGTGTTATGTGCTAATGCTAATTGCTAATGCTAAGAACTGTGTGTATGTGTTAGGGTAAAATGGGCAAAATGCAGAGTAAATTTCCCTACGGGGACAATAAAGCAAGTTAACCTTTAACCTTTTAATAGCACTAAGGTGGTTTACTGAACCAATTTTAGTGTTAAAAAGGCTCTTTAAGGAGATAAGTGACATTCTAATTCTGGTTTGCATGGTTAACTGTTGATCTAGTGTATCTCCTACTTTGTGCATTTTATAAATTTTTTTCTAGTTAAATCCTTCTCTTTTTTACCTGAATCAAAATTATTTCCGACAACTATTGTTGAATTATTGGTTATTTTCATTTAGTTTTAGATAATTAGCTAATCACATCAGTCATACTATGTGAAAAGAGTGACTGGTAGCTTGCAGAGAGCTCGCAAAGCAGTAGCATAAAAGACCATTATGACTGCAGATATAAAAATACACAGACTATACACAAGAGTATACATTATGAAAATAGTGCCACCCTCCCCCTCCCTCCATTTTCACTCAGAAATGTGTCATATTAGGCGACAACATGCATTAGCATAGAGGTTTTAATAAGATAGACATTAATGTGTTAAAAATAGATAATGGTGATTATTTTTGCCCTTTACATTGAACTATAGAGTTGTTTTTGCACACTATGCATGGTTTAAAATGTGCCAAAACAAACCGCAATAATTCAGTAGTGAAGGAGCCGTTCTGTGAAATATCTGTAAAGGTCATTGCAGTAACAGTAAGCTGAATACACAGTAGACTTTATTCAGCGTGGTGCTCAGCAGAGTAGCAGAGGTTCACTAATGGACGCCAGGTCAGGTCTGTGGTTTCAAAGGGAAACTAAACACCCTCATGCCAAAAAAGCAGCTTCATCTGTTCCTCTCTACCATTACCCCTCTCTGTTTTTGGAAATGAGTTTACTATTTTTGCATGTTGTCAAGGAAACAGCTTACTTTTGACCTTGGCTTTCAAGATTTCTTTTTGACTAATGGTGACAGATGTGTCACTAAAGGCGCTCATTTTGCTCGTTTCCATTGATATAACTTGTCAGTAATAAAAGAAAAGGCATTAACCCATTAGGATCTCCTTCTATAAGTAACATTCCAAAATAAAGTGAATTAACCTTTAACCCTCAGAGTTTCAAAGGTGTTTTCTCAATTTTTACATAATTTGTTAAATAAACCTTTTTAAGGTACTTGCAAATAGCACAATAGACCAAGTGTTTTATATAGGGCACCGACCCACATTTTTTCACTTCCTGAATTTGGATATCGGCCGATACCGATACTATTCTGATACCAGAGCTCTGTTTGCTTTAATATTATTAAACGAATTCGGCAGTAGATTCATTGGGTCTTGAGCATGTCATGCCTGCACACTGTGTAGTGTAACAGAGCAGCATGGCTGAGGCTGCGGGTGCCCGGCCAGATTTTTAAAGCTGGGTTTGTGGTGTGTTCCTGGTGGCCCAGTTTGCCCGAAATGTAGTGTGCCGTTTATGTAACAAAACTTGAATATGGAGAAAAAAATGGCCAAAATCCCAGGGCGCGCTGCATTTCGGGCAAATGGGGCTGCTGTGGCCACCGTGAACACCCTACGATAGCCTACATGTTGTCATTACTTTAGCCCGCAAGCTAGTTAGACGCTATTGTCGTCATAATAACACTTTCTTCCATCTCTGTTTATCTAGCGTTACCTATCGTTGACTGGAACTAATACATACAACTCTGGTTTGATAGACTATGACCGGAGCTGGTTGAAGACTATAACTTGCTAGTATCTAGCCATAACAAGTCTAGGCAGTGGGCTAGTGCTAACTATACCCGAAGTCATTGTGGGAATGTAATCATTAGTGACTTGTGTGCTTTGGGTTAAATACCGATCTTTGAGAATTGATTCTTTTGTGTTTATCCGATGGATCGATTAGTTATTAAAAAAAACCTACAGATTAATCGCTTATTAAAATTATTGTTAGTTGCAGCCCTCATTGTGACCAAAAGTTGGTTAGCCACAGTGTTGCTCAATGCTCGCCTGCTAGCTTGTTGCAAACTGTGGAATGGATTTCCTGAACGGATGTGTGTCTCATTACTCCGTGTCTCATTGAGACACGCCTCCGTTCAGGAAATCCATTCCACAGTTTGCAGCCAGCTAGCAGAGCAGCCAGCAGGGAATCACTTGTGGAGTCATTTCAGCAGACAATGTTAAAGCACAGACATGGCTCATAGGTTGGAAATCTCCGCAGGTTGGATCAGAAATTTCCGATCTGTGAATTACGTTGGTATTGGAACCCAATACCAATACTGGACCGGATCAGCCCCATCCCTAGTTTTATATTAAAAAATTCACCACTTTAATGAAACCTGAGGAATAGGGCAGACCTTTGTGATTCCACAGTGCCTATTGAGTGGCTATCAGGTCTCCCTCGAAAAAGAGATTTTATCTTAGGTTAGGTTAAGGTTAAATTGGTTGGTAAAATTTGACAGACAAGGAATTCAACTGATTATGTTGTACAAGTTGATGGAACTCCAGCTGTCAATCACATGGGACATCAAACTGAAACATGAGATCCTCCTTTTTATGGAAGTATTTGAACTGTTTTTCTACGGCATAAAATCAGAAAAATGTTAATCAAACTAAGCAAAACCATTGCGAGAACTTGCCAGTGCATGTGCTGCCTTTAGAATAGTTTTAAAACAATGATATCTCAAGTTTCAAAGATGAAAATATGCATTTTGTAAAGAAGATGTGACTGAGATGTCCACATACAGTAATGAGTTGTGTATTAATATTACTTGAGCAGCAATGATTAACCTTAACCTTAAAGGTGTAAAATACAAAGTGTTGCACATGGTCTGAAAGGTACAGTAAGATGCACAATGATCCTGCAGTTTGAAACATGCAAACATCATACATGGTCTTAAAAACACGTATAAAAACACACAAATTGATTGAATTGGGTTCTGCTTTTAAATGCTTTTAAGGAACATTGTTGTAATACTTTTAGTACCTTTTAAATTATTGAAGGTGTTTTATGTGTATGTTCTTAGTTTAGTGTTTTATGTATGGTTTTAGAACTGAGTTTTATTGTGTTTAATATATATTTTTAGTGTGGATGTATGACTGTGATTTCTATTTTGTATAAGTTCTGCAAGTGCTGTCGTGGCCAAGACACTCTGAAAAAGAGATTTTTAATCTCAATGAGCTTTTTTCCTGGTTAAATAAAGGTTATAATAGTAATAATAACAAATGTTGCACTAAATCTTGATGTAAGATACAAATGTACTACTATGTCTTAAAGGTAAAAAGACACACATTGTGCTGAATTTCTTGTCCACTTTGTCACCATGTTCTTCTTTTTTTCCCATCAGGCTGGTCAGACAAACCCCACAGTCAAGTTGTCCGTGGTCAATCTATTCGGAGCGACACACACTCAGGAACTACAACCCCCAGATCAGCTCAAGCACAGGTGACACACACATACACAAATCCACTCGTGGTGCACAAGTCATCAAAACCCCCATCTGAGTCGTGTCTCTGCTCCGTCTCTGCAGGGACTTCTACATCACCATGGTGAAGTGGATCAGTAATACCCACCTGGCAGTGCGGTGGCTCAACAGGGCCCAGAATGCATCACTGCTGACAGTGTGCGATGCAACCGTAGGAGCCTGTCTGAAGGTAAGTCGGATTAGGAATGGGATATTTACCTTCCTGTTCAGTGCTTGACATCAGTGGTAAACAAAAAAAACACACACTGTACAGTTAAATCACAGAACGTCATCAATCTGGGTCCAACTGAGGCTCGGGTTAAATGATTAATAACCAATGAGAGGACACATTTAACCCATAAAGACCCAAACATCCACTGTCGACCAAAACGATTTACTGATCTAAAATGTTCAATAACTGTTGATCCACTAATCGTATCAATACATGTAAATAATTGGTGTAAAATGCAGTTTGTTGTCTTTTCATAGTTATCAAATATGACCCATTTGGACGTTCAGAGGCTCCGTAGTTACCCTGGAAACACCTTCATCTTCTGCAATATTGATTCACCAGTAAAACCCATGGAGTTGGATCAATGACAATGGATGGAGACACTTATTTTATGTTCACTTAATGAACTGAAGAAAAAATATATTTTTCTGCAAAATATATTTTTCTTCAGTTTTCTCTGTTTTTGATATAATACCCCTCAACTTGAAGCTGAACTTAAATGAAGATGTACATAATTAGTAAATTAAATATAGGAAAATAACTATTTATGTAATTAAAAATGCAAAATACAGAGCTTAATATTAGAGTAAATGTGATAAATCACTTAAGAAAGGTTCAGTATGTAGAGGAAAATATCATACAGGAAATGTATTTTATTGTATATTGTTGCTGTTTCTGTGGTTGTTTTTGTATTGTGCACTTTGAGATTTGGTGTGAAATGTATAGTGCTTTACAAAGAAAATTTATTATCATTATTATTATTATTATTATTATTATTTTGGAGCACCAGGTCTTTATGGGTTAAAGAGCACCTCTGTATTTTTACATACAATCGTGCTTTATTTATTATATTTATGTTCTACTCAGACCAGTAGTGTAAATCCATTAGGGGAAACTCAGAGCTAATCACATAATGAATCACATTCATGCTCAGAGCAGCAGTAACCACTAATATGTTAATCCATGATGTTCTGTGCATGTTAAACACCCATACATTTTACTCACTGATATGCTAGTAGAGAATATCTACATTTTTTATAGCAATCAACAATGATACAATACATTTATAATGTGTAAATATATGCATGGTTTTAAGACAAGACAGACAATTACATTTAATGGCTTTAAAAGGTAGGTTTAAACAAGACTGTGTTGAAACAGAGGGCTGTATATTCTAACTGTGAATCTGCTTAGAGGGGGAATAAGATTTAAGTCACAAACTAAATTAAAAGATAAGTCACAAACTGCACTGAGGTTGTGAATCCTGTCAGGCTACTTCTTGCACAGTCACATTTTAGAATGACTGTGAGGCTTAATGAAACGATTTCAGGGCTTTAACTTAATCACTGTATTTGGAGGAGTAGGTTATATTCCAACGAGTCAAATGCTTGGTTACCCTGCTAAAGTTAGATCAAGTTTTCAGCACCACGGATAGCACCACTCATCCACAATATGGGGATCATATCAATTTAGGATTTCCTGTGACTCTCATATTCACATCTCCACAGTTCTTTAACTGTTCCACTGCTGTAGATACATTTGGCACCTTCTACCGTCACTCTGGAATAGGAATAATAGTTTTCAGGGTGCTTTGACTTCTTCTTTGGCGGCACTGAATGCAGGATGTTGCAACAGGGCATTTGCAAAATAGTGTCATTAAAGAAGTTTTTATGTTAGCACGTGCACATGAGGAAACACATCATGGTATTATAAAGTCTAAACCCCTACAACAGACGGCAGTCCATGAAAAAATGTGTGTCTGTGTCAAACCATGACATTTCCAGGGTCTCGTTGTAGCTCAGAAGTTGTTCTTTCATGCAGCTAAGGATATTTTAACCCTTAAACACCTAAACAACTGACAGCGATCAAAAGCATCTATCAGCATATATAAATAATTAAGGTAAAATTCAGTTTTTCAGCTTTTCATGGTCATTAGATATGACCCATTTGGACATTCAGAGACTCTGTAGTTACTGTGGAAACACTGTCATCTTTTGCAACATTGATTCAACAGTAAAACCCATGGAGTTGGATCAATGACAGTGGTTATAGATGATTGTTTTTACATTCAGTTAATGATATATTTTTATTGGAAGACGCCCTTTGGCTTCAGTTTTTTCTGTTCTCATATAATAACCTTTGAATTTACTCAGAATTTTTATGAACGTCTATATTGTCAGTAAATTGAAAGTAGGAAAAGGCCTGGTTTACACTAAAAAAAATACAAATTCATACAATTATTTGGGATAATTGTGATTATTTTTCATGATTGTGATAATCATCTCCACTGAGCTCAATACATTTTACCCTTGTTTATCTGGTGCTCTATTAATAACATTATCTTTGTGTGTTTCATTCTAATTCTGCTACTGTAATACTTTTCTCTAACAGGCTTTATATATAAAAGTTGTATCATAATGACCCAATTTACTTTTCCTTTTTTTAATCCGCAAATACAGTATATTTTCATTTTGTACCTTGGTTGAATATTTCTAAAAACAAACAAATTGTATAGGCTGACCTGTATTCCTCTGATCCACCTTTAGCTTTGATTACAGTAGCATAATTTCAATATGCTTATGTAATGTAATAATATTTATTTCCACCACTTTTTGGAGACATAATGTTGCATAGACTTGACCAACTGAATCAACCCCAGATCATAACACTGCCCCCACAGGCTTGTACTGTAGGCACTAGGCATGATGGGTAATCGCTCTATCACTCTGGAGCAGGGTCAGTCTGGACTCAGACTTGAAAAACAGTCCAGTCTTTACTAGGGGTGCAATGGTACACGTCGTACCGTCGTACCATTCGGTACGCCCCTCATGGTTCAGTACGAACATGTACTGTGGTATGGCTCATTTGTCATTTCATCAATGACATTTCCGGACAACTCATGTTTATATTAGAGCTGAGGCAAGATGACTGACTTACGGAATTCTACTGCCATTGGTTGGAGCAGGTGTTCCCCCACAGTCAGGTGTACTTGACTCCGCGGATGTCTGCGCGTACTCGAGGCGGACCCAAAGCGGACACCGGACACATCCGTGCAAAGCTCAATTTTTAAGACCTCGTGGACTCCACGTACGTGTACGTAGTGTCACACAATAGACTGCTCTGCGGGAATGTAGGAAAGTGTCCCGAGAAATGTAGGAAATTGGTACTCTGTGAAACCTCAAACGTCCGCGAACAGTGCGTGCGGTGTCGGCGCGGTTCACAGTTACGCGCACAGTCCGCCTGATTCTATGGAGCCTTAAGGCTCTCCATCAGCTCCCAGTTTAACGTCACTGGTTTGTACTAGAGAAAACACTTTAATGTTGTGGTGTTTGGACTGGAGTTGTACAGGGGCTGTGTGGGTTCTATCTGTTGGAGAAAATACAGGCAAACCCCACCCCTTTAAAGTACTTTAAAGTACTAAGGTTATATTTGACAGATCAATAGTAGGATTAACTGAATATTGTGTTTAACTGTACACTGTCAACTATGTTTAGAAGAGGAACTGTCAAAGACCATGAAAGCTTCCTGATACTACGTTTTCTTATGTGAACAAACTTGGGAAAGATGCTACCTTTCCAAAGTTTTCATTTTCATAGTTGTTAATGTGATACTGAATCAACTAGAGGTCAAACCATAGTAATGTTATAAACTAAGGGGCAAAATGTATTTATTTTTTTCCTTAAGTTACCTTAGACTATTTTCATGCATTGGTGTCCCACAATTGTTCCACACAAACATAGTCTTTGTCCTCATCTGGTCAGTTGGGATCCGGTCACCCTAAGCCGCGGGGCTCTGCATCTGGCTCTAGCTGGCCTCTGCGTCCGAACAGAACTGTACCATGTACCGTGACTCAAGAACCGCAATACGTACCGAACCATGGATAAACTGTACTGTTGCATCCCTAGTCTTTACGCTCTCTATCAAAGTGATGATTGTTTAGAGGGTTAAAGAACTTGTTGGAGCTGAAACACATTAATCAGTGCAGTAAATATCCAATGGAAGGATCTGAACCAATAGCTGACTTAAATCCAGGTGGGTTTTTGTGAATTTTCAATTTGTGTCCTATCTACCGTTTTATATTTATTAACAAAAGGTAAAATTCTATGCCAATACCAGGCATTTAAAGATAACCCAACTTTTATCCATAAAACAGTTGTGACAAAGTTTACAAAACAGACTCAAAAATATTGTGAAAACATCACATCTACTTCCATTAAATACATTTCACATTGATTCCAGTAAAGTTGCACAGAGGTAAGGTGGAGCTTGTTGGAGGTGGATATTGAAAAAAGATATTTTAGCTATGTGTTACCTTTGTCCTCTTCACCCTCATCTTATCTCTGTGAAAATGTGCTGATAGTTCAGTGCAGATCTGTGCAATATAATACACTGACACCCAAAAACAAATGGAACAGGAAAACTGCTCTTTCCAAGCGCTCCAATAATAAATGTAGGTCATTTTGGAAAGTACAAATATTACAAATAGGTTCTTTAATACATACTGCTGTG
>JAPQRQ010000013.1:7635166-7654759 GCA_037367365.1 Apogon talboti | reverse complement strand
AGGTGTGTTGGAAGAGGAAAATATCTAAAACCTGCAGGGACACCGGCCCTCGAGGACCAGGATTGCCCACCCCTGGTTTAGTCCTTTGAAGAACTGGAGCCTAGCTACCATCAGGCTAAGGCGGGGTACAACCTGGAAATGGCTCCCGTTCATCCTGAGTTAAATAATTGAAATTTCACATTAGCATTTTTAGTTTAGTTACAACAGCAAAAACAAAATAACTGCAAAAGACAAAGCACAGCAGATAGATAACTTACTTACTTCATTGAACATTTTACAGCATCACTGTTGAACAGTTGTGTACAGTAATTAACTCTGCGAGGTCCTCAAGCATGACGGCCGTGGCTCAGGAGGTAGAGCGGGTCATCCAATAACCGAAGGATTGGAGGTTTGAACCCAGCTCTGTCCTAGTCAGGTGCTGTTGTGTCACTCACACTGGTGTATGAATGTGTGGGAATGTTTAGTGGTGGTTGGAGGGGCCATTTGGCACGTATTGGCAGCCTCGCGTCCATCAATCTGCCCCAGGGCAGCTGTGGTTACAATCGTAGTTTACCACCACCAGAGTGTGAATGAATAATGGATCAATAATGTGAAGCACTTTGGCTGCCTTGAAAAGTGCTATAGAAATCTCATCCATCATTATTATTGTTATAATGCCATGTCACATTTAAACATGGTACTAAAATGTGTCTTACATTATTACAAAAATGGAGCTCCAGGTAATGATGTGGGAATTTTGGTCATACTGAAAAATGTAAAGTGAGGTGGCTATTTTCTTGACACAGTCTTTAGTCTTTGGACATAGTTGCAACCGTTTTAGGAATGGCTGCATGGATGTACTGCTTTTCTGTGGTAATAAAACAGTGTTGTTTGCAGCGTGAAAGTGTACTCCCCAGTTTAACTGCTTTTGGAAATCTTTGTCTTGCTTTTGACACTTTTGTGCACAAACAGTGACAGTGAACTGTACTTTGAATGATGGATTGGTATACACTATTACGATGATGTAGCAATGATAAAAAAAACAACCAAAGATTTAGATTTAGTTGCCTAAAGGAGGCATTTAACATGAAAATGGAAGTGGTCCAAGAAGTGACCCCTCAGGCACTCCACAAGTCAAAAGGGCACAGTTGGGTTAATTGACATCAACTAAGTGGGAACCTTAGAAGCTGAAAATTAAGCCAATGCAGGACTGCTAAAACACACAATGTCTTGAACTTGAGACTGGCTCCAAAATTTTGTTAATATACTTCAAATCCCAAGTTTAACACCAAAGTAAATCTGTTTTTCTGGTGACCGTAACGGTTTTAACTGTACTTAAACTGTGGAAGATTTCCATGTGTTTGAGTACATTCATGGAGTTTGTGTTTAGTCTGTTTCTTGCTGGGAGCCGATTCTTTATTTACCTAAGCTAAGTCCAGTACTAAGCTAACGACAGTCTCTGTTGCTTACATCCAAGGTAACACCTACAATATACGTATTCTTATGTAGAGGTTTCCAGTTTTTTATTTCAGGTTTCCCACGAAAATCCTTTCAAATTTTAAGTCACAACAGTAAAGATTGTGTGAGCGTTTATCAAGTAGCTGAAATGACTTGTTAAATTACTTTCACTGTTTGCGAAGGCATAGTTTTCAAGGTCTGGATATCTGAAAAGGGTATCATGTACAGTATTTTTCCATTGAGTGAGGTTTTTTTTTTATATCTATATTTTGATATCATTTTTAGAGCACCCATACCAAAAGGAAAAAAAAGATACAAAGACCTTATGTGTCACCTTATGTCCATTTAAACTCAGATTTTATTGGTTTAAAGAATGTGAGAGACAAAAGTTGTCAGCTTCACAGCAGTGTGTAGAGCTGCTATAAATGGATCCTGCTTGTCACAAATAAAATGATCATTGTGTTTGTCTTAGATCATATTAAGCGCTTTCATAATTTGTTATAGTCTATGTCTATCTATAGTCTATCTATAAAGTGTTAAAGATAATCTCACAGGTCATCTGTTTGATATGAAGCTACCAATTTTGACAAAGTAGTAAATTCATGGAAACAAATCCTCAATCCACAAAACAAATGGTCTTCATGATTATGCCCAGTTCTTTTATATCAGCACCATAAACTCCATGATTAATAAATAAGAGGAAGCACAGTTTAATGCTACACCAGCTAACTGATATGCTACAACAGCATTATATGTAATAGAAGAGTCTTTGCTGATGCACAAGAATTAAAGTGACTTCTGTCGACTTCTTCTCCACAGGGTTTTGAAGCAGATCCACCAGAGGCTGGGCACAGTGGACGCAGAGGACCAGATAGCAGCTCTGGAGTACGTAACACACAAATCTGCACATTATCTGTATCCACAATGGGTCCAGCAAGAGCTAAATTCTCTCTGAAAAGGCTCTGAGACTGAAAAGCTTGAGTGGAAATCAAGGTCTTTTACTGTGAACCACTAACCAGCAGTTTTTCTTCAACTATTATATCAGAAAAAAGACTGAAAAGATTGAAAAGAATCCTACTGAAAAGTCCCAGAATCCTTCTAATCCATCATCGGAGGCCTGAAGAATCCCTATTACAAGGGAATGTTGGACCCTTGAAAACATTTTGTTGAATGTTGCCTGTAAATTGAGGTTGCAGAACAGTATGTACTTAAAGATACAGTAGAGCAAGCTAGTATCTGTGTAAAGCAAGGTCATAATAACTTCTTGCTAATTTCAATTTTAAATTTTTTTTTAGTTTTTGAAAACACTTATTTTTTATCAGCCTCAGTTTTGTGTGGTGAGACTAAACAATGTCAGAAAAGCTCTTGCATTTTAAAAACTCAACAGAACATGAAACTATCATATTTTGACACGACAGACATACAGTTGGCATGATATTGAAATTTGACTTGGTTATTGAAATACGAATTATGATATAAATAATTGAGATGATCAAATTATCTGACCCATTCCTCTGTTCTATTCCACTACTGTAGTGCAAGTCTATTAAAAGTGTACTGACATGTAATTGTAGAAATAATAGTTATGAAATATGCTATTCATTTTAAATTCCCCATCTGTTTTTCTCAATTTTAATATGGTGACTATGTAATAATTCATACCATTCATGCCAATGCAGATGAACAACCATCTATAAAAGACTGTAAAAGATGGTCAGTACACTTAAAAATATGGACATAACAGCAGCAGAATATAAAATGTAGATATACACTGTTGAGGTGAGCTCGTCTTTGTGACTGAGCTCTTACATTTGTGGGATTTTTCAACCTTCAGGAAAAGAAAACATTTAGCCTTATCTAAGGCTACATTTCTACTAGTGCATGTTTATTTTAAAATGAAAACTACATCCACACAAGAGTCAGAAACAGTCTACATTCTGACAAACCTCAAACCAGTAGTAGTCTGTCAGGATCAGTAAGGCTCTCTGCTGTCCTAAAGAATCAGTCTCACTGACCTACATTTACACCTATATTTTTTATATTTTTTTTCATGAAAATGTGTTAAATTATTCCCAGTAGTCTATTCTCTTTATTTTGTAGCTTTTCTCTTGGTTGCACTGCTTCAGTAGTGTACGTCAATGTCAGAGTGTTTGTCCAATCACATTTCATCCATCATTTGTTGCCGCGTAAAATAAATCTACCTTGAGGCTCAGAAGCAACAGCGCAGCCTCTAGACCTTCAAATAAGCATAATGAATCTGTTGTTTTAACCAATCAGATTCTGTGTCCACACAGGCCGGTGTAACAGTAATACAATAGCATCTGCATTAACACACCATTTGATTGGACGGTCAAAAAGCTCAGCTAGCAAACCACATCTGTAGAGACTTGTATAAGATAAGATATACTGGTTTAGATGTAATAGCTGTTTTCAACCCACAATGGAGAGGAGAAGAAATGGATTTGGTTCAGACAGACTAAAAAATAAGCAGTAGTTTTGATGAGTATAATGAAAGTATTCTATGAATATTTGTTTGTTTATGTCATTTAATCCAGTAAATATCGATGATTCTTGAGACGGTGCATGTGGTGCTGCTGCGGCTGTAGTGAAAGGAGACCTACTGAGTTGTGTTCCTCAGTTTCTTACTTGCGATGTGACATACCTGTCTGTGATGCAAAGCCCTGATATATTGTGTTCTTTGTATAATATTGATATTAAAAGGTTAAACACCACTGAAGGACTAGCTGTGAAATACACGGCCCACTATTGCATCTAACACACAGGAACTGTCACAAATGGCTTGAATAACAACTATGAATGTGGTCAGTAGCAGTAGCATGATAAAAAGAATTTACACACACTTGCTGTCAAGACTCAGATAGGTAGTCCTGGGTTATATCTTTTTCTGGAAAAGGGTCACATATTAGGGGAGGATGTGTAGACCCAACCATGAATTGGATGTGCGTTGCCTATGCTATTGTTTCCAACAGGCTCCACTTCTGTCTGTTCATATTGTAATTATAATGCAAACCTACAGCTGATGAACTAAAGGACTAAAGTCTCAGGTTTGAGGATACTAAAATAATTAATGAATGTAAGGATGTTTGCAGAAGATCCAGACTATTACATTCAGTGGCGGACAAATGTTTCTTCTGACCCCATGCATTTGTGATATATTACATTAACCCATAAAGACCCTACTTATGTGGCAGTTACAAAATAGTTTTTTTTCTCTATATTGAATTTTTCTTAAGTGATTTTTCACCATTTATTATATTAACCTCGGTATTTTGCATATTTACAGTCAAAATCAGGTACTTTCCTCCATTTAATTTGCCGATCATATAGATGTTCATAAAAGCTCAGATTAAAGTTGAGGGTTATTATATCAGAAAACTGAAGTAAAAGTGACTTTTTCAGCCAAAACATAACATAAACCAAGTGTTTCCATCCACTGTCATTAATCCAGCTTCATGGGTTTTACTCAATGTTGTAGAAGATGACGATGTTTCCATGGTAACTACAGAGTCTCTGAACGTCCAAATGGGTCATATCTGATGACCATGAAAAGATGACAAACTGTATTTTACACCAATTATTTACATGTATTGTCGTCAGTGGCTGTTTGGGTCCTTATGGGTTAAGAATCACTCTTAAGTTATTAAACTGTGCCAAGTATTGTTCCATTCTCCAAACCCCCGTCTGCACGTGCTCTGTTCCATCGAGGTCAAAAGTGGATGTTTAAGCACATAGTGAAAAACAGTCAGGACATGACATTTGAAACTGTCAAGAATTTAGTTTAATTAGTTTGTCTCTTTAACAATAAACAAAAAAAATGCATTTGTTTGTGTCTATCTGATGCAGCCACACCTTTTGAAACACAAAAAAGTATTTTTCACCAATATTTCATGATAATATATGAAATTGTGAAAAATATTAAGGGCGTCCAAACACTTTTTATCCCCCACTACTGTATATACAGTATATGTTCTGTATGTTGTGTCCATTAGCATAAATATAATATAGATAACAAAAATTTCGTGTTGTGTTCTGTTAATGATAATAACCTTGGTGTGGAGAAGCAGAACAGCTTTAATGAGTTCTAATCATGAAGGAGTAAATGTGACCTTTTGACCTCCATGTTGGGAATCTGGGAATTGGACTCCACCTGCTGTGCTTTTGATCAGAGCTTCAGAGTTGAATGTGTATGATAATAAACAGCAAAATCTAAGCCTTTTCTCTGTTTTCTCCGTGTTATGCAGGTACCTGATGAAGCTTCCGTTCATCGATCGCACTCGCATTGGAGTGTTTGGCGAGGTACATTTAGCCGAAATCCCTCCCCATTTAACGTACATGAGACTTTCCAAATTGAGTTTTACAACATGTCGGATTCTTGCCTCCTTCCTCTAATAGGACTATGGCGGCTACATCACACTCACGATGCTGAAGTCCACGGAGAAGCTGGTCCGATGTGCTGCAGCTCAGTCTCCTGTTACCGACTGGAGCATGTACGGTGAGCATTTCTCCATCCACAGCTCTGCAGGGACATGGAAATCTTTATTACTTCTGCTGCTGCTGCACTGACTGTTCTCTCTCCTAACTCACAACATCTTTGTACTACATGATCTCTTTTCTATGTATTGTCTGTGTAATATGACTTTAGTTATCCTTAGGTTCCACTGTCGGGAATTGAGGCTTATTGAATTTTCATTTCTGTAGGCGCCTGCCTCGTATTAGAGCCGCTGTATGTGATTAGAGTTGGAACATTCCAGTAAATCCTCTGGTTCCTGTGCACCAGAAGGCTCTACTTTTTATTTAAAATAACATAACCTCGGTGTTCTGCTGTGTTTTTTCTTCCAGTCTCTGCGTTCTCTGAAA
This sequence comes from Apogon talboti, assembly GCA_037367365.1. Lineage (NCBI taxonomy): Eukaryota > Metazoa > Chordata > Actinopteri > Kurtiformes > Apogonidae > Apogon > Apogon talboti. The sequence continues at coordinate 7,648,444 of JAPQRQ010000013.1, read as the reverse complement.
GATACTTGGGTCCACCTTCAACTGAGGAGAGCAGATACCAAGTGAGATGATTTTACTACTACTTTTACGAACATGAGCAAAACCAAGACGCTCACATTTACTCTCAGTATTTGACATTTACAGACTGTACCTGTATGTCCATATGCATGATTTACTGTATGCGTCTTTCTTCTCATGTTTAATGGTCCTGCATAGAGGTAGGATTTCATGGGTTAGTGGTCTTGAAACCGTCTTATTTTTCAAATGGAGGCATCCAACAGAGTGGTAGAATTAAATTTCCAGTACACTGAATGAACTGGAAAAGTCATGGTCACCAGTTTAACCCATAAAGACCCAAACATCTACTGGCAACCAACAGCATGCACTGAGATAAAATACATGTAACATTCATGTAAATGTATACATGTAAATAATTCGCATAAAATACAGTTTGTCATCTTTTCATGGTCATCAGATATGACCCATTTGGACGTTCAGAGGCTCTGTAGTGAACGTGGAAACACCGTCATCTTCTACAACATTGATTCACCAGTAAAACCCATGGAGTTGGATCTATGACAGTGGATGGACACACTTGGTTTATGTTCAGTTAATGATATCTTCACTTTTTCTTCGGTTTTCTATGTTTTGAAATAATAACATTGAATTTACTCTGAGTTTTTATAAACATCTAAATAAAATCTAGGAAATAAAATATAGAAAAATACATTATTTACACTGAAAAATGCAAAATACAGAGGATAATATTATAATAAATGGTGATGAATCACTTAAAAAAGGTTAGAGAGAAAAATTCATTTGGGAACTGACACAAAAGTAGCACTGGGTCTTTATGGGTTGAAAGAACGCACTTCAAAAATGTGAACATTTTCACAAGATTGAAAAATATTATAGCAGAAAAAGACAGACATTTCTATAGACAGTATTACACTTAAAAGTAATCCCTGAGTTAACATGTGTCCTGGATGTTGTAAATTCATTCATTAGTGTTTTTGTGTCCTACAAATTTGATCAGATTAGATAATTGATAGATGATAAAGGTCATCAACAGGCTTTAATATTAAAGATGTAGTGTAGCTCTCTAGTGTTAAAATCCAAGTGTAACATTCTGTGTGGTGTTGTGTTTTATTCTTTATTGCTCCCTTTTCAAAAAGACCACTGTATGGCCTATATGTGATACTGTTTTATCAAACCAGTGTCTACATTTATCTTGTTTCTAATGAGTTCAGTGGAAAACACACTAGTACCAGTACTTGCAGACTAATTCAATGCACATCTCATCTGTTTTTGAGTTTTATGTTTGATTCCAAGGTGATCTGTTTATTATTTTGAGTTTGAATGGATTTGTGTGCTACTGTAAAAAAAAAAAAAAAAAGAATAAATGAAAATCAATTTAACTTCAAGACATTGAGTTTAAAAAGTCATCTTTTTCTAAAGTTTTCTAAAGTCGTTGACACTTACAAATTAAAATATAACACTTAGTCCCAGACAGAAAAACTGGCTTTTGCTACAAGGATTTGTCGACTAACATCTTCTGGGTTTTTTTTTTTTTGTTGTTGTTGGTTTTTTTTTTAGGAAGGTTTAGGTCCCACATTGTCTAAATGAAGCCGCCTACTTCTTTGGTTCACAAACACAACAGCCCTCTTTTGTTAAAGAAGAAAATGTAGCCAACAGCATTTCAGGCAACACTCCAAATCTTGTCCTTAACGACGGCGAAGAAAACACACAAACATGAAAAAATAGGAAAATGCCAGGGGTGCAGGCTAAAAAAATGACTCAGTTGTCCTCCAAAGTGAAGGTTGCAGTCAAAGTGTGTTTTTCCTCCTAAGTGGGTTGTGTGTAAGTGGGCCAGAGTACGCTATTTCTGTGGCTCTCACAGCAGGAGGGGAGTGGGGGTGGCTCTGCTTTAAATGACATCCAGAGATGGGAAATATGGCACCATCTGATCAGACAATAATCAGCAGGACATCATCCCGTCCTCTGGGACAGAAAAGAGATAGGTTATGGACGGTGCGCTGTCCGGGTGTTGATGGGTGCTGGAAAGCCTCCCCGTTGGAATCCCCAGCTGGGAAAAATTTGACTGATGAGTCGGAGAGATATCCTCTGCAGCTCCAGAACACACATCCCTGAGCAATAAATCTAAGCACAATCTGAATGTATTTATTTCCTCTGCATTTATGAGCATTTCCACATGCATTTTAATTCCAACCAACTGTTCATAAATAAAGTGACAGCAACGGAAAAAAGTATGAAAATCTCATATTTGTAGAATTCTCAAGCCATAAATGTATGCATTAAAAATCAGTACAATAAAATGTAATTAAAAAGCTGAATAAGTTCATGTTGACAGACAATATTTAAAAATTGCACTACTCTGATAAAACACCAACAGTTCACATAAGTAGAATGTTGTAACTTGGCTCAAGCTAATTATATAGAGCATTGTAAATAACTACAAATAAAAGCGCCAACAAAGACCTTCACCTAGGATAGGCACCCGGTGGATGGATGGATGGATGGATGGTTCCATTTTCTTAGTAAGTCCTGTGGCTTATTCTACATCTATATTTTCTAAGGAATGTTAAGAGAATCATAGATGTTGGATGACATTGGTATCTTTTAGATGGTTTCATTGCAAATCATCCATTCAAAACATTCCTACACTTAAAGCTGCTGATGAGCAGCCGAGATCAGTGGGGAAATAAACGCTAGAATTTCAGTATAATTGATCCAAATCCAAAGACTTAATCAAAATATAGATGAATGTGATGTTTGTTTGTAGCATTATGTTAAGGTGAAGCCTCTTTTTCAAGCTTCCATGTCAAGATAGGATCAAGATCAGTGATTGGTAATTGCAGCTGTCAATGAAAGCGCCTGTGATTGGTTAAAATCTGGGATTTTCCAGAGCTTAAAAACCCAGACAAAGGCAGATGCAGAAGTCTTTCGTCCTCTCAGATCACGTGAATTATAATGCATTGAAAGGTCAATATGGAGTTGTCCAGTGACGCTAAAATGACACGTTTATCACCCAAAACAACATATATGGACACAAACTACTAATGAAGTGTTCTAAAACTCTGCTGCTAACTGTTGTTGTTTCTACATGTTGAGTCATTTCTGTGTTTTCAGCCCTTTGGGGGGATCCCAACAGTTTGTTCATAGACTATGTCTGCCAGAAAGGACAGTCAAACCTGGACTGCCCTTTCCAAGTGGTATTTTCTGCACAGTGTCCAAGTATCCAAATGATCCACACAGTCTGAATAATGTGTCTCTATCTTTGTGTCCAGACATCCAAGGTCCTGCCCAGTCTCAAAGGTCTGCCCAGTGGAAGTCTATTCCTGGCCCATGGCACCGCTGATGGTACGCATAGTGGAAATGTTTTCATTATCTGTAATTTCCTTAGTAGCCTGTAATGTGTGTTATTAAAGGTAGACATAGGTCTTTTTCAGCCGCTGGTTGTGTCCTTCAGAATGTTCCTCTCCAACTTGACCTCAGTGACACCCAGAGCTTTTATCCAGCAGTCGAATGAACCCTGACGACACTTATTTGCATGCCTTGTTTTTCTCCGCAGCAAATGTTCACTTTCAGCACTCAGCGGAGCTCATCAAGCACTTAATTAAAATTGGAGCCAACTACACTATGCAGGTGAGTGCTGCCACTCATCTTTAGAGAATGATGGATGTCTGAATGATGACCAAGGAAAGGAAAATATACATAAAACACACAAACTTTGGAAATAACAGCTGTCAGATACACTGGCTATTTATGGTTTTCCAGTCTGTTTATCCTGCAATAAAATTAAATCATAAGCGCTTTCACCATGACACAGGTGATTACAGTAAATCACAAATCCTGGTTGAGGCATTCAGCGACTATTGAATCCATTGTATCAGCCAGAAAAGTTCACAGTAAAAGCAGAGTTTAATGTCTCCATCTCTGTGCTGATGTTTTATTCCTTCAATTTCCATCCACCGAAGAGTGGAAGCATTGAGTTTAACTCTGCTTTGCCCTGTACCAGATGCTTACAAAAACTCTACATCCCTAACTGGACTGGATTATAATGTTTTTTTAAGGACTGTAAGAAATGTAGGGAGGTTTTTTTTCTTTCATTAGAAGGCAAAAAACATTTCTTCCTCTCAAAACCAGACTCCTATGTACAGGACTTCACTCTATGTTGACGGTACCACTGTCTCTCAGACATTACATTAAATAGAAATTCAATAGCAACTTCACTTGTGTTTTGTAATGCACACTTTATTTACACAAAGTAGTTAAATATTAACTGACATAATTTCCTAGTGGTAAAATTGTTGATCCTTAACATAAGCTAATTACTCAGACAGTATATGTAGTTTTTCCACCAATGGAATCGCCAGCTCAATTTACAATATTTGCTGGTTGTATGTTATTAAACTTTAAGGCAGTTGGTTAGGTTTAGGAAAAGATGTGAGGAAAACATGTAACAACTGTTAACACGTGCCAAATAGAATAAATGGTGAAAAACTATTTTTCATCTTGTGTAATCTGAAGAAAGACAGACTGAGCAACTTATTTATTTGGAAAACCACAACAGAACGCTCTATTTCTTCTGTGTTTATTAGAGCCAGATGTAACATACACAAGAGTACCACTTTTTAATGACATTCCACAGCCTAGTTCATTCACCATAGACACTGTATGGAAATATCATATTTTCGTTTTCTTAATATATTTATCTCTCATTTTATGGAAAGCACTGATTACCTTTGCAGCCAAAAATAAGTGGATTAGTTCTATAAGATGGTAATTAATATGAGAGTGGGTTGTGGAAGTGGATTCCATGCTCAGCTTTCACAGGGAGGGAATTTTGGAATCAAAATATGTCCAAACTTAATTAAAAACAAGTGAAAAGCAGAATTTGAGAATACAAATATACTTACATTTACATGAGTAATTACCTGACTGCACCGCAATATGCTGCATTCAGTAATCACTATAAATCTGAGTGTGAAATATGGGATTGAGTCGACCCTCTGACCGAAATAAGTACCATACAGTCCCTTAAATATCATCCTCCTCCTCACAGGGCTTTGACATTATAAAAAACATCAAACAGTGCTCTACATCCGACAGGGCTTTATTTCTGCTGTCACCTTGTTCCCTCTTGTCATCGAAGCTTTATGATGTTTACATTGAGTTGAAACCAAAACTCCATGGTTTTGCAGCCACATAAAACCATTCAATGCCTCCATATATTGGGTATATTTGGAAACTTCTCTGTCTGTTGAATGGTGTTTGTAATATTAAAATTTACAGTGCTGTGCAGAAGTCTTAATATACAATTTGGTTGATTTTACAGCATCGTAAATAGCATAATATTTATTCACACATTAATAAATCACATGAAAATCCTGGATAATTGTATAAAATTATGCACAACACAGCAACTGTATTTATCAAAAAAACAAACAAACAAATGTGTAAGTGAACCAAACTTGGTATAATATAACACAAGATCAGAACACTAAAAACACACACGGTAAATACTGACTCTTGGTCCGTTGAAGCTGTGTTTTTATATTTTTTCTATAAATGTTTAATGCATAGATCTTGTATTCTCTAGTTGTATCTTGAGTCAAGATTCTTGACACAGAAACTGACAGATGCATATGTGTGGTCATGATAACTTGCTAAAACAAAAGTCTAATGGTGGACTAAGAATTTTGGATAGTACTGTATATATTATTCATATGTTTTTTTTCTATACATGTGTTTTGAGGAATAAAGAAAAACACCTATACCGTCCATCATTCATCAGTGAAACATGAATGAGCTCCAAGTGTTTAAAGAGAGTTTCAAATGCAACTTGGAAAAGGCTGAATTTGTTTTTAACATTCTTGCTATTTTCCTCTGAAATTTAACCTCAGTTTTATTGACCTTGGGCTTCGAAAAACACTATTCACAAGCATTTGAATCAACTCAAAAACACTTCGTCACCAAACGGAAAGTGGTTGAGAAGTCCCAACAAAAATATGACGTAAAATGCAAGCATACAAGATTTTCCTTTGTTTTTATTTTTTTGTCCTGGGTGTGCAAGAAGCAATGGATTTTGTGCTCTTCTGTTCAGTTTGTTTGACCTTGTGGGTTTTTTTTTTTTTTTTTTGATGTTTGGTAGATCTTTCCAGACGAGGGACACTTCCTGTCAAGACGCAGCCGGATTCAGCTGACTCACTCCCTAATTGGCTATTTCAGAGGATGTCTTCTTGACACGTCATCGCTACTCGGCCGACAACAGGACGACGAGTGAGAGAGTGTGTGGTTGTTACTGGACAACAGACAGTGTGTGTGTTTATGAGTATATGTGGCCCTGGTAGACTGAATCTGAGTGTGCGTTTGTGTTTTATACCTGTAGCACAATGTTTGATGGCTTCTTATTAACATATCAGACTAGTTTCATCCTGTCAGTAGAAAGTCAGCTTTTTGTCCGATATCATGTTGTAGTTTTCTTTTAGGAGGCTGTGAGAAGAAAACCTGCAGTTGTAAACAGTCAAAGGTTGGTCACAGATTGTACTGTCACTACCTGACGTGTACTGGAAACCCACTTTGTTCTACCTTGTGCAAAAATGTGGCTAACCTGCTATGACCGGTATTTCAACAATAGTTTACAGCAGTTTCATAGTGTTGATGTCAAGTAATGGTATCTTTTATGGTTATGAGTTATCACATACAAAATATAAGTTTTTATCAACATATAAATGCAACTTTTTTCTTGTTTTTGTATACAGTGTCTAATGTATGGAGCTAATTGAGCATCACAGTGATAGCAGCTTGATCGCAGTTTCCACTACTGTCAAAAAAATTGTATGCTAGGTTGATTCTCCTGCCAGTGCCCTTGACCAAGGTCCTGACTTAGATCATGAGTTCATCGTATAATGGGTTAAATGGAGTTACATTTTCACTTATAAAATGAAGAAGCTATTGTTTAGCCTTCAGGTGGGTTGTCTGTAGAGTTGAGTCTTTTCCTGACTATATTTGTTTGCTAAAGTAACTAATGTTGTACATTGTTACTGCTGTAGAGGAGTAGAAAGGGGCCACAAAGAACTCTGGATTGAGTGTAAGGATGTAGAAATGAATGTATTGTGGCTGTTATCATGGATAGACGCAACCCACACAGTAATTATTTCCACTAATGGACTTACCTATTGTCAACTAGGCGCACGACAGCACGAAACGGATGCGAACTGCGCATACATAAACCTCCGGAACCAGAATCTTTCAGTTTTTTAAGCTAATTTTTCAACTGGCAAACTGAGCTTATGTTAGCCAATTCAACAATATTTAAGTATAAATGAGAAACAAATCAAAATCAATATTTTATTTAAAAAATTTGTAAACAAAAGGTAATTTCGCTTAAAATAAAAAATGCTGCCACTTCTTGTCTCCAGTTTTTTGGATCAATTAACAGCCGTTTGTGGAGCAGTTTTAAATAAATAAATAGTTTGAATCATTTGTAATATATCACATTAATACAATAAAAGACCAATTTTCTGTATTGAATAACAACTGGGGAAGCTAGAAGATTTTGATTTTTTTAACAAACACTTGTCATTTCCCTTTAGTGTCTCTCAGTGGACTGGCAAGCCCGCTAGCTAACATTAGCTTCTATTTCATAACATTAGCTACAGTTGGTTTTCAGCTAACATTAGCTGACTTAACATTATTCAGTCTAGATCGCAACTGCCTGATGGATGAAGAAGCTTGTATTTATTTAAGAAGAAAATGAAACTCCTCTATTTCATAACTAGTCAGCCAAAGATAACAGTATTTTATTTATATCCCAGAAAAATGCTTCTAATTAATATTTAAGTAACCATGTTTTCCCATGTGTTGTACAAATCTGGTTTCTGGTTCGTGTTGGCTAGTGACATTTATTAAGCAAATCTGTCGGCGCAGTCTGCTCAAAACAGTAAGATGAGAAGAATTTGTTTTTCATTCTATCTTTACACTGCATATAAAAATGTTGTGTGATTTTATTATGATTTGAACCATTTGTAAGACGTAAACAACTCAGAGCCACAATGTATAGACCAAATACATGGAATGTGACGTCTTTCATCTTTCCATTGCTTCAGTGAACCACTAGGGGGCATCACAATCAGAGGAGTTTTAATTATACTCATAGTGGCTTTAGCGGGGGAAGACGCTGTCAGGATTCAGCCTCATTTGGTCAACCAAGGCTAATAATAGAATCAGGCCAACTTCCCTCTAGATGGGCCACACCTGCTATAACTGCCCAAATAATCAACAATGTGTCCCTGGGGGTGAAAAACTGGCCCAATTTAATACAGTGTAAAGCCACCGCAATGCCCTTTACCAAGACGATGAAAGCATGAAGCAGGCAGGATGGGATGGTACGCTAATCGAGCTACGACAGACTTTTAGATGGTCTGTTCTGTGGTGGAAGCCTCTTGGTTGTTGATGTTAGCTAACTCCCTTTCTGGGGTAACACCATTAAAGTTTCTACAATAAAACTTGTCAATATAGGCATGATGTAGAAAACTTGTTAGAAAGCTTAGATTCTCTGCAAATGAGTCCCTAAGTTTATTTCACAATATTCCTGAGAACCAAAACATAATTAGTGACAGAATCACCCGGATAGTGGTGGAACCTAATGGGACCTCCTACCTATTTGGTGTCATGAGGTCACATGACTGGTCCAGTCCATCATTTATTATATACCTGTTCAAAATGGGTAAAAAAAAAAAATGAAGAAAAAAACTGTTTCTGCTAAATTTAGCCTGTTGTAGTTCAGGTTGCATTTTAGCCACATGCTAAAACTAGAAACTAGAGGTTATTACTATGTGAAAACTAACAAGAATTTGGTGGGAAGGAGCATGTTAAATTGTCATTAAACAACCCAGCATCCATCCAGACACTGAAAGTCTCCTCATGTTAGCAGAAATGTAATTCATAGACTTTAAACTCATTTCACGAAGGTTTGAGAGACTAAGCTGCCTCTAACGTGATAAGTGTTTGTCATCTGAATGAAAAGCACACTTCAGACTGTTCTGCTTTTGCCTGAATTGGTATTTTAACTCTATTATACCAATTACTTTTTAAGCTGTTTGTCTCAGTAATTACCATTTTCATATTTTGATGCAAATCACACTGATTTGGTCCACTACTGGGACACGAGGCCATTAGAGTCAACTTCCAAAATGAAGATAATGCATAAATGAACAGGTGACAGAACCTGGCATTGACCTCATACATGTGAATTTCCTACTTTCCGTTCATAAAGCCTTCGTAAAATACTTCAGGAAAAAAAAGAAATGTCAAATGTGTGTTTTCTGCTTGTAAAGACAGCTCAGTGTGTGGTTTTTAACCTCGGTCAAAGCACACTTGGTAGGTTTATTGTAAGAAAAAACCCAAAAAGAGTGTTTTTAATGTCAGTCTTGTATATTTGTGTGAAACCGCTTATCTCATTTTATAGATTCATTGAACCTTTATGTGGGATTAACAGTTTCAGGCTTAAACCAGATATTTATTTATATATTTATTTGTTCATGTGGTTATTTATTAAAAGAGATGTCTGGTATTTGACAGGAATGTTTTTATTTAGTTATAATTTTATAAGAAAAAAGCAGTGTTTCTTAACTTAAAGGGGCACTGAGTGAAATTTTTATTTCCATCTCATACTCGACTTGGCCACCGTCCATCTACCAGAGTTCATACCTCTATTTTACTTGGTGATATACAACCTTGTAAGTTGAATATGTGTGTAGACTTAGTGTGAAATCAGGTTTCTAATCACTTAACTCGACCTTTAATTCTGTAGTATTGCTTTTTTTCCACCTAAATTTCCATTTAACCTATTTCCCAATTTGAATCTGTCCAACTTCTCCTCTGAATAAATACTTTCAAAAGTGCAATTGCTCTTCACTTTGCATTCAGGTTTGTGCATTTTCAAGCTGCTTAAAATGTGACTTTTGCTGTACAGTTTTGCATAGTCATTGGAAATACTCACAGGTTATAGTGTTATCCATAAAACCCTGCAATAAATGGCACTCTAAGTGTTGCGGCAGCGCAGAGCCTGAGAGCGTTCTTCACTGTGATTATGGGTATGAGAGTGATTCAGACAATTACTGTCGGCCACACTGAAGAGCCATTAATCACAGTGATGAATGTCCTCCACGCCATTGCAGCTTTTAGGCAAAAGGAACCAACACATGTCAAGTTTCATCTTCATTTTGAGGCTGAAAAACAAGAGAAAACAACAATTATGGCAACCTTGGTCTTCAAGTGTTGGTAAAGCAGTCGAATGCGCTGATAATTCCCTTAAACGCTCAGCCAGTGTGTAGTTTCTATGTCAACTCTTGTGGTAGCCTTGGATACAGCGATTCTTATAATTAATCTGAAGATGAGACAAAGAGCGCTTTTCTTCGTGCGAGCCGTGTCTTGGATTTGGTTTAGATGATGAAATGTCTTCAAAGCCATGACACTAGTCGTAGCCTAGCGCTTACACCGTCTGCTCTTTGGAACATTCAATGCCACATCAACGTCTCTTTTAAAGAACCAGTGTGTGAAGTCATGGTTATCGTTTCTACTGGGGTTTGTACTGTGTTCACCTGATTTTACTGTGGTGGGGTGGGACACATTGTCGATTTGGGATGAATAAAAGAAAGCTTATTGTATTTTTTGGCTGTTTTATTATTAAAGAACAATGGACAAGCCGTTTATGAGTCGGATTCTGTTTATTTTTTAAAATCTTTTTATATGGTTTTATTAAGGCCAGAGCGATGACCAAAGCAACGGCCCTCTTGAAACTGTAAGGCTTCATTAGTCATGCAAAGGATTCATTACTTCTGACAGCCCAGATGACCTGAAAATAATTTCGGACCCTCCATCATTTAGGATATCAATGTCCAAACTATTCAGAGGAGCCAATAGAAGGAGGACGCTGCCTGAAGGAAATTAAAGAAGTAGAACATCCTTCCTGGGAGTTACTGTAAGCCCTTACCCTTTTGTTGGAGTTGTATTAGTACCTGGATCATACAGCTGACCTTCAGCTGTAAAGTTACCACAACCCAGCAAAACAAAATTGCTCCATATTTTCTCCAATAATTTTTTTCCTACCAGCAAAACATTTACCACCACATTTAACTCATAGAATTGAGTTGAGTTTACAGTGTCTATAGTTTCCAATAATGTCAAAGTCTTACATAAACACCCACATGGACGGCAAAACCACTTTCTTTCATTGCCTGCCAGTCATTTTAAGAAGGTTTGTTTCGCCAAAATGCCAGACAGTTGATGTTCAGTTGTGGAAAGAAGCCTGGGTTGGACAGATTAAAAAAAATTATATGTTTGAATAAGAAAACCCAGAGGCAGAAGATGATAGATTTTTGCTATGACTGACTTGACTGTTCCTGGGCAGAACAAAGAATGGAATCCATAGGGGCTGGAACCAAAACATCAGCCCTGATATTCCATCTTTTGCGCTGTTTATACTGTTATGTATTTTCTGTATCATTCTCTTAAGTTGGTACAAAACGAAGTGAACAAAAATTATAAAAGTTTATAGAATTAAAATGAATACTTATAACTATTCCATTCATTCTTAATGTACTACAAAACTGCTGTAGCGTGTACCGACAGGGAGCAGAGTAAAAACCTAATACCTAACTGATTGTGTGCGTAAAATAGGTTAGTACTGTGTATGACCCCAAAAGGCTTTCCTTGTGGTACAGAATTTGCTTCACCTTCTGACTTCTATGTTACAGTTCTTGGTTTGTTTTTCAAGGTGGATCAAGTGCACTGCTAACACCCTTTGCAAGATGGGAAATGGGCCATTAACTCATTGAGTTCAGTTTCTGTCAGAAAAAAAACACCAATGGGCCTCTGTATCTGCCATGTGGACCATCCATAAAAAACCCCAAATGTGCAAAGGCCCTTAGGGAGCATGCTCAGTCCGGCAGATGGCCACTTCAGGCCTGACAACCATGAGGATATATATGTTTTTATAAAGATTTCATCAAAGATATCCAGCTGTTTTACAGGAGAATCCAGAGGACCCAGTTCACTCTATGACAGAATGATCTAACGGGGAATCGGACTTTGATCCTTCTTGCTTTGAGGCAGAAGTGCTAACTACTATGCCACCGTGCCGCCTAGATCTACCATGATGGGCATTATCATTAAGAAAGATTCAGGTAACTTTACATTTTTTGCTTTTTCTGCTATTTTCTGTCATTGAAAGTATATGGAAGTAGTTTGTATTAATTTATTTATGATGATGTTTATAGATGGAAATAAACTAAACAAGCAGGGTGAATAAATGAGTGTTTTCCCTTGTGATTCCCTTCAACTTATTGGATTCATTTATTTACTTGGTGCTTGTTTGTAAAGGGTTGAAGTATGTAATATAGATTATTACTACAGACCACAGCCAAACATACACAAGACAAACGAAATTAAAATACAATAGAACAAGAAACAGTGTGTTTGTTTTCAGCCTTTTCATTAAAACCTGCCAGAGTCTGTGCTTGGGTCTGCTCCTGTTTTATCCACTTTACAAACTGTGCATCCCTTATAGAATATTAATGCATCTCTTATATTGGCATCCTTCTTTCTGGTCAGTGAATCCACTGATGACATTTCCTTTGTTGGTCTGAACACCAGTGAACTGTTTGGCCTGTTTTATTTATCTGCAATGGTTGCTTCTGCCACACTGGAAAGTCAAACACAACAAAGTCTATTGTCTTTCACTCCTGCTTTTGTGAGGATTTACTCCATTCTATCCTGTGTAATAGGATACAGAGAGATAATACATAACATTTAAATCTTATACAGTATAATTGTAGCCTGTACATTTTATCACAATTATTTTATTTACCCATTCTCACTGTTGATTAAATCCATTTATTTAAAGAAAAATGATAAGGAATGATAATAATAATAATAGTAGGAGAAAGATGGAATACACGTTGAAAACATGCAAAAACCATGCAATAAGGCCTTGTTGAACTGTCTGTTTAAGTTCTCATTTGCCCAGGTCATCATTCTTCTTGATTGTTTTTCTAGGTTTTGCTATTTTTTTAATACTTTTGTTCTAAGTACTGGTTAGGGAAAGTGGGCTCATAAGCCTGTAGGGGGAGTGGTTTCTGTAGGTTGTTTTTATCCATATGTTAGTGACCTTAACCCATTTTAACCCACTGTCCTGATTTGAGGACAGCATAAAAAACGATGAAAATAATGACAAGGATTGGTTATAGAACAACATTATGAAGTGCGGGTAAT
>JAPQRQ010000013.1:7618326-7635066 GCA_037367365.1 Apogon talboti | reverse complement strand
TATTCCCATTTTATGCAAATGTTCTGAAAATCATTACAAAAATCTAAAAATTGTTAACTTGGGTTAAAATGGGTTAAGTGTTAGGGTCGTAGAGGGTTTGTGTGTGAGTTTCATGGTTGTTGAGGAGGGTGGGTCATTGTCCAAATCCTTTAGTTGATTGTTCTTAGGTGAGTCCAGGTGTGGAAGGTTGTTTGTTGGAAACTGTTTTCAGGGATCCTGTGGGGTCTTAAAAATCTTTAATTTACAAATCTGCATTTAATATCTTTAAAAAGTCTTTCAAAGGTATTAAATTTGTTATGGTAGGTCTTAAGTTATGGTGCCATAAACTTGTTGGCTGTTTTATGTTTAAATGTGTCTGGGAAATGTCCAAGCTGCAAAGAAAGTAACGTTAGTCTACTCAGTTCTAACCTTTTGAAATTAGGAGACAATTTATCACAAACTTTACAGCCCCTGGTGAGACATAACTCGGAACGGTGGGAATCAAGGCATTGGAGTTAATTAATAAATTTCTCCTAAATTCTCAGAGTCATAAATTTTGCCAGTATGGCTGTGAAATGGGCATTTGATTCTGTTCTAAGTCGTCTTAAAAAGGTCTTAAAAAGTCTTAAATTTAACTTGTAGAAACCTGTAGGAACCCTGCGTTTGGGGAGGCTGTTTAAAATGGTGTTATAGGTTTTAGATAAGTAGTGTCTCAGACCACAACCTCTGTTCAGGGAAGGATTTTCCACTTTCACAAAAGCTTCTTTGACTCCTCTCTCAAACCACTTGTCTTCTCTGGCCAATTTTCTGACATTGTCTTCAGAGTAGTGTCCTTTTTTTTCCAAGTGAAGTTGGACTTAAGAGTCCTGTTGAACCAATGTCTTTTTGCAATGCCAAAATCACCTTCAATCTCTCTGACCACGAAGGGACTTGAACCCTCAATCTTCTGATCCGAAGTCAGACGCCTTATCCATTAGGCCACGCAGTCATACTCTTAGACAAAAGAAATCATACGTCACTCATAGAAATACTCTGAAATTCAAAAAGGGACATAAGACTTGATTACTTTTGTGAGTATTTTTTATTGTCATGTAGAAAAACAAGGCCAATGAAGTTATTGTATTTGGTTCCTTACCCATAGGTGGCAAAAAATAAATAAAAATCCAAGAACTATATAAACAAGACAAGAAAAACACATGTAATGTGAAAGGAATGTGTATTTTAGAACATTAGAACATCACTTTTAGAACATTAGATCAACATGAGTGCTGATCCAGACACCTGTCAACATCCACATTATCCCTTTAAACATCATTACTTACATTAGTACCATTACCTCATGGTACCTAACAAAGCAGGTACACTCACTGTTCATGCAGAGGTGGACCTTACAGACCTTGTAGACCACATTGGACCTGAGATTGGTGACTCACTGTCCTCACTGGAACTCTTGCTGTGACTGACTTGTAATTTGTGCAGAAATGACCAAAAATAGTCACTTGCCCGATAAAGGGTTAAACTGATGTTAGGTTCAGTTTTCTTTGTACAGTCCCTGGAAATGTCCTTCAGAGGCCGACTGTAGACATTCTTACTTTGACGACATTTCAGGGCCTTGCTTGTTGTACACTGCTATGTCTGTAACTTCTATCTGTTAGGTTTTAAAGTTTAAAGTTTTGTGTTATCACAGTTCAGTAATCTTGCATTACACACGCATTGAGAGCAAAACACGTTGGAGAAACTTCCCATACTGTACCAGTGAACCAGCAGACACACATAAAAAAGAGAAAGAAGCGAGTAAAAACATTTATCTCCTCTGCTGTCCTTTGTGACCTTTCTAAATCCCCTGTCCACGCCACTCAAATCGCGCTTTAATTACATAAAAGCAATTACAGTGCCAGTATGAAGGTCTGATCCACCGAGGAGGGGAAGGGAAAACTCCGGCAGCTACTTCAAAAACTAGGAGTTAAGACCTGAAACAGGAGCGGACTCGGTCTCTGGTGACTCCGCACAGAAAAATCTATAAAGTAAGAGAAGTTTCGAGAACATTACAGTATGTGCTGTGCAGATGGAAAATTCAACCTAGTTCTAAAGAAGCCTCATAATTTTTACAGCATTCTGAAGAAACATAACCCAAACTACCAAACCATTAAGTATAGCACAAACAGATTTAGTTGGTCCCAGTCTGGAAAAAACACCACAAATCATACAAACCAACAGACTGTTCTGCTGCATTTTCCTGCCTGGGTTTGTACTGGATGATGTTTTCTGTAATTTTATCTCTGTACAATTCAGCACTGTTGCCGTTGAGGCAATGCCCCCCTAAACCAACATCCTTCCCCCCTCAAATAAAATTCTGCGAAGTTTCAGGGGGTAGAGAAAAGGTAAATGAGCCGCACAACAGCGGGAGATGGAAAGGAATTAGTAACGCTCGTTAAGTTTCACTTTCACTTTGCGCATACCCATTCTGAGGGTAGCACGGACCGCGCAGCCCCGTGTGCCCCCCCCCCCCCACTGAATCGGTAGGACAGAAATTGGCCGACCCGCACGCGCACCCCACTCAGACTGCCACACCAAAAGATTCCACTGGAAACACTGGTTTTAACAAAACACCGAGAGATAGTGATGGTGCGTTCAGGGCGCCTCGGAAAAAAAACGGGCGAAGCAAAAAAAATTTATATATCGGTTACATATTGACCGATATTGATTAATCGGCAATACGCTATAATCGGCCCGATTAATCGGGCCGCCGATTAATCGGTCGGGCTCTAATCTCTATCAGCCAATCATTGCAAGTGTTTTCATATGTTTTATTATGTGTCATTGGTGGAAAAGTAATGCTTCCTCATTGTTCCTCTTGATCATGTCACAGGCATGCTCTGCCGCTGTCTGAAAACGATCAGGTATGTAGCAGCTAATTAGCTTAATTCCACAGCCACGCTTGATATATTTTCATATATTTCAGTAATCTGTCCACATGGCCCTTATTCAATAAAGTATCTCTGCACACAAGAAATGACAACAAACTGGTACAAACCCCCAGGCAAACCATAGTTTAAGTTGGACTTTACACTATTCAGATAACACTGGTCACAGCAAATGCAGATATTTAATGTAAAAGTGTTGGTTTGAGTTGTTGAAGTGTATTTTATATATTATGTAGAATTCTATTCTATGCTTCCATGTCACATGTCCTAAATGTGTCCGTGCTGACCTCGATCTCCTGCTGGTTAAACACCAACTTATACACATACAGTATATGACCTGTATTTGATGTGTCAGGTGTGTGTTCATTAAACAAAGCAACCTGTATTTCCCACTGGGATTAATATAGTGAATGGACATGTGTGAATTGGACTGTGGACTGCTTTCTAATCTGTTTGTTTTTCTCTGTCTGCATGGATACACACAAGCCAGAGTTTAACAAAACTTCACTTCTAAAGGTATTTAGAAATACCTCCATTTTAATGAATATGTAAAAAAAACAGGCACAAACGTAGAGAATAATGTTAGTGTTGCAAAAGATCTGTATGAGTGTGGACAGGACCTAAGATTGAGTGTCATGTATAACTATCAGCCAATTATATCAGTTACTTTTATGGATTTCTTAGCTGTCAAATGCATGACATTAGTAACATGTTTGGTGAGTTTGGTTATGTTCCACATTTCCACTCCATTTTGAGTGGAGACATAGAAAGTCAAATGTGTGGTTCAGCTACATGTCCTGTTCCAGACCCTCACACTGACACTTCTCTACAATAGTGATCATTTTGTTGATGTTAGACCTCATCGTATGGTGTTGTAATTTGGATAAGATGTTAAAGATCATCACAGAGGTGGTCTGATTGTTATGGAACCAATAGTTTTGCTAAAATAGTTAGTAATTTATGTAGTGAATGGAGCCTCCCATTGGACTCCAGTCGCACAGATCAGACTCTGGTCTCCCATCGAAGTCCACATGACTATTTACCTGGTTACACCTGGAGGTCAGAATCTCTCATCTTAAGTTTTAGTCTGGTTCCTATGTACGTATGCTATAGTTGCTGTGTATGCTAATACAATAGGCAAACCAAGAATCAAAACTACAAGAATGTGCTTGTATTTTTTTGTTAATATATTTTACTTGGGTATATGTTTTTATTAATATCATCTAATGTTGCCAGGGACTGCAGTCACAAATATTTCCTGGAACAACCTCACCCAATCATCTGACATATAAGGTATTATTAAAGCAAACGTTGTAATATTCATCTCTTACAAGGCACGAAATAGCCTTATTTTTAATTAAATACACAAAACTGTTGTTAAGTACAGAAGACAGGAAGTATCTAGATTTTCATGTTTCCTGTTTGGATCAAGTTGTAACATTAAACAAGCTTACAGCAAATAACAGTTTATGTTAATGTAATATATAATAATATTATAATCATTATCTGTAAGAGAAGCTGCAACTTGTTCTAAAAGTAAAAGTAAAAGGAATACACCCATAGACTTTAACATGCACAGTATGATGCAGTGACGCTTATATTACCATGAACCTGAAGTCAGTTTGAAGCAGCACTGTTGTACCGGCACACAGTTAACACCTAACTCGTGTTTTCAGACTTTCTACCAGATTTCGTCTCCGGCTCCAGGGACTTGACCCCATTCAGCCACAGGAGCATTAGTATTGTCTGCCACTGATAAGACTAGGCTTGTTCCAGTTCAGAGCAGTGTGTTGGGGAGTACTGAGGTCAAAGCTCGGTGCAGGCTTCTCACAATCTTTCATATCCAACTGGAAAAAGTAGCTCTTTATTGACCTGGTTTAAGGTTTCCCTTAAAAGGTCAAGCAACACCCGGAATCTGTGCAAGTACAGGGTATCTCCTTAACTCTGAGTCAAGGTGCTGGCCTTGGGATACAGCTGTGGCTGCTATTGTATGTACAGCACAGACATACTGCCATCTAGAGGCAATGCACGGTCTGCAGCTCATCTGTAAAGCAATCATGGCCAAAAATCACAGATGTCTATTAGATGTAGGAAAGTTAAGTGGATATTTAATTTTATGTAGTTTCATTAACTAAAAAAAAAAAGCATTTTCAGAATATTCTCAAACCAGAAACCCTTCACAATAAGAGCTTTGTGATTCTTGAACATACTTAAATATAAAACTCTGTTTCACGTCATCTCAAAAGTAAATCTTCCAGTCAGAGCTGTACATCATCCCTGTAAACACTTATGATAACGTTATTTGTTATCAACTACCATGAATTATTCATTTTAAATTAAGTTTTTTGAGGTTCATTTCACCTGCTTTGATTTTTCCTGATCTAATTTGACATGTTTTGTACTGTATGTTTTCTTTAATAGGTATTTGAAGATGTGGAAGTTCACACAGGCACATTAACAGTGACTATAATTGATATTAACTACTTATATTATGCATATTAACTGTGAGTACATGCTCTTTTCTATAGTAATACACAGTTCAGTATACTATATTTGTAAACTAATGCAGTATGCTACAGTCACATGACCACCAGGGTTATCACCATGACTACAGTTACATTAATGTTTTTTTTCCATGAAATCATTTGACACCAATGATATTCTCATATAACTTCATGTGTGATATTCTTGTGTCAGTTGCTACCTAGTGTTAGCTGCAAACATATGTTATTTCTGGAGTGAAGATATTTGCTCATAGTAGTATATATCCAGCCGGGATAATCCAGGTATTTTTGACATACTCCAGAAGTACTCTTGGTCAGAATCTGTGTACAAGTTGTATGTCGTATGATACTGTGACCAGATACTGCTGTGTTTTCCTTGTTTTGTGTTACTCAAACTTGTTGTCTACCCAAGTTTCTTCATGTTTCCTTCTATTTTTAAAAAAAAAATGGTTTTACCTTCATTCTCTTTGGATTCGATTCCAGCCCTCCCACCTCCTTGTAAGCTGTGTTTTACGTTCAATAAATTCAATAAATAAACTTCTCTTGTCTGCACTTGGGTCCTTTCCCTGCTTCCTTTCCCTTGCTGGCTGCCAAACCATTACAAACAGAGAAGTAAATAGTGATTATGCTCTCAGTACAAAGCTGTGGTCAGAAGAAAAAGTAGTAGGTGTAAGAAGTTTTATTTAGAAAAAGATACTGGACACTCTGTTCAAGAAAACACCATCACTGTGGACAAAAAGCTGCTTAGTTTTTATTAGTGGTTTACACACCAGTCGTAAACACATGACCTGTTTTATTTAATCTCGGTGACAATCCAGACCATTTCTGTTAGCTGACACATGACAATCATATTCTGATTTTAATACTCTTCGCCTTCTTCATCCTCCTCAAATGAGTCGACGCCAACCTCTTCGTAATCCTTCTCCAGAGCAGCCATGTCCTCTCTGGCCTCAGAGAACTCGCCTTCTTCCATTCCCTCTCCAACGTACCAGTGGACAAAGGCCCTCTTGGCGTACATCAGGTCAAACTTGTGGTCCAGTCGAGCCCAGGCCTCTGCGATGGCTGTGGTGTTGCTCAACATGCACACGGCCCTCTGGACCTTGGCCAGGTCTCCTCCTGGAACCACAGTGGGAGGTTGGTAGTTGATGCCCACCTTGAAGCCAGTGGGACACCAGTCCACGAACTGGATGGTGCGTTTGGTTTTGATGTTGCTGATGGCCACGTTGACGTCTTTGGGCACCACGTCGCCACGGTACAGGAGGCAGCAGGCCATGTACTTGCCATGACGAGGGTCGCATTTGACCATCTGGTTGGCAGGCTCAAAGCAGGAGTTGGTGATTTCAGCCACAGTGAGCTGCTCGTGGTAGGCCTTCTCTGCTGAGATAACGGGGGCATAGGTAGCTAGAGGGAAGTGGATACGAGGATAAGGCACCAGGTTGGTCTGGAACTCTGTCAGGTCCACATTCAAGGCACCGTCAAAGCGTAGAGAGGCAGTGATAGAGGAAACGATCTGACTGATGAGGCGATTCAGGTTGGTGTAGGATGGGCGCTCGATGTCCAGGTTCCTGCGGCAGATGTCGTAGATAGCCTCATTGTCCACCATGAAGGCGCAGTCAGAGTGCTCCAGGGTGGTGTGGGTGGTCAGGATGGAGTTGTAGGGCTCCACCACAGCTGTGGACACCTGAGGAGCAGGGTAGATGGCAAACTCCAGTTTGGACTTCTTGCCAAAGTCGACTGAGAGTCGTTCCATCAGCAGAGAAGTGAAGCCGGAGCCTGTTCCTCCTCCGAAGGAATGGAAGACCAGGAAACCCTGAAGACCAGTGCACTGGTCGGACTAAAAGACAAAAGCAAGATTCATGAGTAAAGATTACTGCAATTTTCTAAAACAGTTTTCTCATAAACTCTACTTTATCTCATTATAAAGTACAAATAAAAGAAAGTGTGTTAAAAATACCCAGCAATGTATTTTTGTCCTCTGTAGTGGACAAGAGTCATGTCTACTGCAAAGGATATTCCATAAATAAATAAATGTATCTGGAAAAACTGTTGCATCATGCTGTCTCCAGTCAAGGCAATTATTTAACAAAAAAAAAAAAAAAAAGCCAACAACTCTATTTACAGGTTCTCAGGAGGATATTTAGTTTCTGCAATTTGGTCTGCCCTAACCTCACACAATGAACATTTAAAGCCAATAGAATAATATCGGATACATTTCTTGGTGCGGTTGCTTTTGTTTCAGAATTTGTTTTATGGATTTAATTAAACAAGGATGTTCAACTGGCGGACTTTGATAAAAACAAGACACTGTCTGTCTGTTTCTTTTATTGTTTGTCCTGCTGTTTTAATAGACTTTTGAACAGGCACACTGAGGCCGGCTCTGTTGTTTTATGAGGGTCCTAAACTATGCGGAGGGCGGGAACCTGTCTGTGTATGAACATCGATTCTGAAGCTGCCGAGCGGTGGTAATTAACTAATAATTAACTTGTATCCGTAATCTCCGGTAACATTTCATGTTCCGCTGGACAGTTTGTTTCTGGTCTTCGTGGATTCACCTCAGGACACCTGCTCAGGTAAGCCCCACCTCCACTCAAACCCACACCTGTCACTGGCCACGGAACAGCTCCACGGGCTCCTTTACTGATCCACAGTCAGTTGTAAAATTCATTAGTATCTGACATGTTGTTAAAGCAGTTTAATGTAGTGCACACTGACTGATCTGGAGTCAGTTCTCCAAATATTAGTCAATAAAACCTGTAAAACTTCTTTTATTTTAACAGTTGCTCACAGAGAAGCATAAACCCATTAGTTTTAGAAGGTAAATATGTCACATATCACACTCATGTGTTCATTCTCATGTACAGGAATGTGTAAAAGTCAATTAGGTGTGTTGTTCCAGTTAGAATAACACATACTATTCTCACATTCAGAGTAAAGATACAACCAGCATATACAGGAAATGTGTGCATCATTAAAATCCAAAAATGTCTAAATAAGTATTATTATTAAGTATATTTACCTTGAGTTAACATTAGGTATGTCAAACCAAAACATGTTATGTCAAAATTGACAATATTTCTATGTTTAGAAAAAATTATCAATGCTTTAATCTGGTAAAAGGCATAAAACTGCATTTGTCATTTTTCTGACCTAAATTTGATAGAATGGCTGACTTAGTGGGCCTCTTGCTATTTTAGCTGAAGACCTCTGTGATAAAACAAACCTTGCTATAACAATATGGACATTTTAATTAATAAAAAGTGCCTTAGATTTCCCCTGGTGTTTTTGCCTGTATGTATCCAACACAAAGAACACCTCACTTCTACACACACTACAATGAAAGTTTCTCAATGTTTGCATAAAGGAGTATCTGTTGAAGATTTCGTTCTCCTTTTGTGTGCAGTGAAACAAAACAGCCAGCAGCCCTGCACTTCACAAAGCATTACTAATGATATCTTCTAGATGTTGTCTAATTGCTGTAAAGTCCAGCCTTTCATCAATAATGACTCTGTGAAAATTTTTCCAGCCCCAGGCAGCCGGTCCTTCTCACCAGTTTGCGGATCCTGTCGAGTACAGAGTCGATGTGCTCCTTTCCGACGGTGTAGTGACCACGGGCGTAGTTGTTGGCCGCATCCTCTTTTCCTGAGATCAGCTGCTCGGGGTGGAAAAGCTGGCGGTATGTCCCTGTACGAACCTCATCTACAGAAGAGAAAAGAAAGTTCTGAGAGATTCATAATAGTTGTCTGTGTTTTACTCTAAACAAATGTTTGTCTCAGAGCTACAAGAGCTACTTCAAAACACTGTCTGCACATTACAATACATTCACTTCCCAGGTTCTTTATAGTGGAATATTTATAAATATATTGTGTAATAACACTTAATCATATACATTGAAAACGTCAGCAAACCAGCACTTTTATCATTTGTTTTCCAATTCACGTCATTAAATTATGTAAGATTTAGCACATATAATCTCTGAGGCAGATAATTTCTAAAAGAAAACAATGTAGACCAGTGCAGTCTTCACATTATATTAATATGATGAAGTTCAGTTCACTTTGCACACTTGGATGATTGTAGACTTTTATAATTGAGGACATTTTAGAGCCTGGATTTTACACTTTTACTGCATGGTCAGATAAAGGGAACACGCACATCTATGAGAACAATCAAAGTTTCTCTTATCCTATTCTGTATGCATTAATTTGTCAGCTTATTACTGTGATGTATAATAAATGCTTGCATTAAAAACATTTGTTTTATAGACATAGTGGTCCTTACATCATAATAGGATCAAGAATTGAAACCATCTCACTGTGCCCATTGAGTGTTATTTAACACATCATAGGCAAATTTAAGTGAATTTCCTGTGTGTACCGTATGTTAAGCACTTTGGCGCAAACCTTGTCAAAATCAGTGACATTTTAATGAAACCATGTTACTGAGCACATTTTAAAATATTTTTGGTCAAAAATTTTATTTTATGCAATCATCATTCTTACAACGTTTAAGTACTTCCAAATACCTACTGAAATATGTAACACACATTGACCTAGGTTATATATGAACAAAGTCAGAGCCCACTGAACACGAAACATGTAACTGTGTCACCACTTGACCTGACCCTGCAATAAAAAAGGTGAATCAGTACTTCTGCTTTTACCAGTCTGTTCTGTACAGACATACAGTATCTCTTCTCAATTTGTTTTCCAATTCATGTTTTTAAAGTATGTAAGATTTTGCACATTTAATCGACATCTAACAAAATGTACAATGACTGGACAAATGGCCACCAGATTAGAGCCACTTTCATGCTGAGGCGTCCTCATGATATTTTGTTGAATGGCAGCCATGTTTTTAGACCAATCTTACCCATTTACAGTAGAATTGTGTAGGTCAGAAATGCTGTATACCATATTTGATGAAGTTAAAAAAGTAGTTGCAACTTCCATGTATTTCACATTATGTGAATTGGCTAAAAATCTGGCCTGGTGGTGGTATTTTGTTTTCCAAGAGGCCCCTTCAGAGTAAATTTTTTTTCTTAATATGTTCAACACAAGTTTCCAACAGGCTTTGTCGTTGCAAAATAGAGTAAAAGTTCTAATTAAAATGGGTCATAACTGATTAAATTTTTTATAGCTTTATAACTTTATAGTTCTTATAGCTTTCTCCTGTCTAACCCTTTCAACAGATCAAGTCCAAAGTTTCAGGAACCTAGCCTTAGGTGTTACATACTGAACTTTAACCAAAAACTACGTCAGACTAGCTCCCAAAACTCCCAGAAATCTCTTGACTTTTAATTACTTGTACTAAAATATAAATTCTGGATCGACCCTCCAGTGAATTTACCAATAACGGTAGGTTCCAGGTCCACAAAGATGGCTCTCGGGACATACTTCCCGGTGCCGGTCTCACTGAAGAAGGTGGTGAAGGAGTCGTCGTAGCCTCCGGCGGGCTTGTCACTGGGCATGTGTCCATCAGGCTGGATGCCGTGCTCCAGGCAGTACAGCTCCCAGCAGGTGTTGCCCATCTGGACACCGGCCTGGCCAACGTGGATAGAAATACACTCGCGCTGTGGACGAGAATCAAGCCTTTAGACATTTATACATGATTGAAGGTGCTTCAGCAGTCGATTTACTTAATTCAATAGTATGAACCATATTCCTGGTAATTTTATCGATGACGTGTCTACTTTGAAACGTGTCCTGACCTGCTGGACATAACACTTAAACTACAGAAACACTGGGTAGAGTCAACAAGCTGTGATGATTTTTCATGCATTTGTAAGGCAATCTGAGTTCAATGCAAAAATTGAATCTATCCAAAACTGCATCAGTAGTGGTAGGTCTAAATATGCTAGCAGAGGTAATTACCACAGGGTTGTCAGTATGTCGGCAGAGGCCAAAGTGCTTCCACACCCAGCTCAAGTATTTCTGCTAAACGATGTGGGTGAGGTGGGTGTGGGAGGCAACGAGTGCATGAGGGCTGAGAGAAACAAGTTCGGTCTAAGCATCTGGAAGTGAAATTTGTCCTGAAGGAGTTTGAGAATGGAGGATGGTCTCTGCTATTCTGATTTAACCGCCCTTCACAGACACACTGAAAGGCAAACCCGAACTTGTCTTTTTCTGAGAACACCACTTACGTCAATGTCTTTGATTGCAAAAGAGCATCTTTGAGTCACCGCTAAATGTTCAGATTATTTCAGCAACAATGTGCCAGCTGTCACCTTACTGCTAACACAACAACACTAACACGTCAACTATTGCTGTCAAAATGCCATTGTGCTCTTTTGGCAGCTCTCTCCATATCTGTGATGTCGCGCCACAGGTATTTTTACTCTTCATACCTGCCAGAACAGGACTTGAGGCCAACCCTTCAGTTTATATATACTGGTGTAGTAAATAATTCCATGGAACGATTTAGGGTCTGAGGGAAGGACCGACCTCTCCATAGCTGAGGACAACCTTTGACTTCACTCTTAGTTTGGACACGTGATTCAGAAATATTTACTGTTGTGGAATTTTAGTGATGTCAGACCTGTAACAGAGCCAAAAAGCATCTTGATGGGGTAGCCTGTCATGTTTATCCAGTGTAAATTCTTTTGAACAACAACAAAGAGGTCTTCCCCGAGAATCTAAACCAATCTAATAATCATGAGAGTTTTGTTGATGCTTAGAGAACCCAAAAATGAGGTCTTAATTTGTATTAATGTCATACAGATCAGTACAACAGAATTAGGAATACTCATATGACCAAAAAAGTCATGTTTTATGCTACAATAAACCTGGGTAAAAGTATCCCATAACCCAAGAAATCAGTGTCATGCTATTAAAAAGTTGTAAATCCAACTTTCCTACAGCTTCATTCCTATTTTTTATGTATTTTGTGTGATGTGCAACATATTAAACCAATCATGCCCCCTCTCTCCTTCCATAAAAGTTTGTGATAAGAGACGTGGGAGGAGCTTACAGTGAAATGGGAGTTGCTAAGTATGGCAGCCGGCTCAGCTGACAGCTATTTTGGGCAAGGTGTCAGGCGACCCGGCCTTACACTACCCCACTGACCTGTTTGGAGTCAGACCCTGCAGTTTATGTCACTGACGTCAAGTCTATCTGTAAAAGTCTGACAAGCAACTGAGAAATGATCCATCCATGTTCACAGCAATAACAACTCTTAACAGCGTCTGAGCCATCAGCTTGTCATAATTGAAGGGGTCTGAAAGGAAACAGATTCTGTCTGATCATGGCTGTTTTCAGTCAGGTAGGAGAGGTTAAATATGTGATTGATAGCTGTAATTACCAATTGTTGATCAGATTCTGTGAGATGTAACCTGGACGTGAAGCTTGGAAAAGTGCCTTCACTTGTTCATCTTACTTTTATTCATTTATTCATGATTTGCAAAAGACTTACAGAACAAATGTTTCCATTTTCCATTTTTTTGCTCCCCCCCTCCAGATTTCAGCATTAATGAGCATTACCACATACATAAAGTCCTGTTAATAACAGTATTGTCAACTTCAGCTATAAAGACTAAGTAGTGCTAGCTTTCCTATTTAGCGCACAGGTTAAAGCAAAATGCAAAAGTGACTGATACAAACATTATCTGGGATAACTAGGTTGGGCCAGAAAGCAGGAATTTCACAAAAGTAACGGTAGAATTAATAAAAAAATCTAAGGCTACGTTCAGACAGCAGGTCTTAATGCACAATTCGGATTTTTTGGTGAAATCCGATTTTTCTGTGCGCTTGTTCATATTACGCATTAAATACAACCTCTGTCAGTTTTGAGGATGAACTGAATGCGACCCTGAAGTAACCTGTATGCACAAAAGAGGTCCTGACGTTTTATGTGACCACGCAGGAATGCACTGTGTTTGCGAAAGTAAATATTTTTTTTCGACTCTCCTCCTCCTGGGATGCAGAATTATGTTGTTTGTTGCATTTCACTCACGTAGAGGTGGGATAAATGCGACATAGCCATTCAGAGAGAAGTCGCACTGCAAACTATCGGATACGCAGGTCCACATATGAAAGTGGCCTCAGTCGGATTTGAAAAAATCGGATTTGTGCTGTTCAAACTGTCTTTAACAGATCGGATACAGGTCACCTATGGGTGCCCAAATTCGATTTGTACCAGATTTGCCTGCAGTCTGAATGTAGCGTAAGTGACCTCTTCTACGTTCTTGTCAGCTTTCTTTTTCTTCTCTCAGGACAAATATCTTTAATTCAATTAACAGAAGCTCCAAAAATCTACCAAGCGGCCAAGCTAGCAGTCAAACATGGACTGCACTCACCTACCATTCAATCTATAATAAGTGAAATAGAAACGTCAAGCTTTAATATAGGTTTTTATTATATATTTTTAATTTATCCTTGTTCAGTTGTCATGAAAAGAGAATTTAGTTATGGAGACCAAAACTGGCTGTAAACATGTTTATTTCCACTGTAAAGTTAAGTATTTTAATATTTGTTGCCGGTTTCTAGTGGATATTTACAGAACTGCAGATTTTGACAGTTTGTTTTTCACATCTGGAGGCTGCCTCTTATACAAACCAGGCTCTAAGACAGGCCTGAAAACTCTTCAAACTGTCTTGTGCATGTGACGTAAGTGGGGGTTGCGTCCTGTTTGGTCACTGGTGTTGCAACAGGCCACATCCGTTCACATTTACCAGACACACTGACTGTGGAACTGACACTTCCAGGCTAAGTGAGATGAAGTCAGTTTTATCTGGCAAAACACAGGGGGGGGGTTTCCTGGGCTGAACCTCGGTCACGTATGATGATAGGATCTCAACACGGAAAAGAAAACAAAGCAGTGCGTTGTACTGCTCAGTCTGTTGACACTAAAGTGACTCTGAATCGGGCTGAAATTCTTGTGTGATAAGGTGTGAGAGCCTTTTCACACCTCCTCCCCTGTCCCAACAAATGGACACCAAACGGTCACACGTGGTAAAACCATTTGGGGAAGCTTCGCGCTGTCGTTGCGAATGACCTGCAAATATTACAACACACTCCCTATTTGCACCGCGTCACGTCGGATCAAAGTCAAAAGGGAAAGGTCAAAGCTGAAGAATTCACATAAGACTCTTGAGCTTATGGAGGTTTTACATCTGAGGCTGTTGTCTTGTGTTTTAACTATAGTTGTACTGTTTTACTTGCAAAGCAGGAACCTCATGTCAGAGCTTATGAACATGGTGGCGAGTTGCAGGAATTCCAAAATATAAAACACACGCACACACACACACAATCCTGGAAGCCACATCAGCATTCCCGAGCGGCCGGGCAAACAAGCTGGGCCTCCTCACAGTCCTGCAGTCCCCATATGGAAAGTGTTAACCTTTACTGGAGCTGCAGCCTCATGCCTGCTAGCATGTTTCCACTGATCGACTTTTTCTTTGCTACTTTTCAGCCCTGAAATGTTTTTTCAGTGGGAGAGTTTTATGTGCTGTTTGTTATTTCAGAAGCAGCCTGCGGCCAACCGTGGAAAAACTGAGCTCAGACTCAGAGAAATATGGAGGGAAACCAGTAGATACAGGATTATTACAAGAGGATGACAGTAGTTGCTGGTTTTTATCCCTCTTCACACGCAATTTCCTGTTTGGGTTTGTTATGGTTCACATTAATTTACAAATAAAATCACTGATGACAATAGTTAAACCACTTCATTACTCACCATCGTGCTGGTGTGATTGTCCCTTTTTTCAGAAGAAGTTCAGCCGTGTAAGTTCTCACAGTGCACCTATGATGAGATCTCTGTGAGAGGAGTCATGTCACTATGTCGCTCACACACTTTTATAGATACTACAGGGGCTCCACCCCCTGAAGAGGAGGAGCCACCCACAGCTGTTTTCACAGTCTATTTTTTTCCGCCTGTTCCCCTTGAGGGTAAAACTCGGTTCCTGTTGGGCCTTTTCATAGTAAAAGAAACATCCACCAACAGAGGTGGCTGACGTAGAAGTACAGATATGTGTGTACAGAACAGACTGTGGTGAAAGTAAAAGTACTGATTCAACTTCTTTATTGAAAAAGTCCAAGTGCTGAAGTGTTCTTAACGCATAAACGTCTACAATCGGCCTGTGGAGGACATTTCTAGTGGCTGTTTATGTGCAAAATGAACTAAACCGCATAAAATATTAATATAACGTGAAGATTACACTGGCCTATATAATATTTAGAGAATAAATGTGCTAAATCTTATGCACTTTAATAAGCTGAATTGGAAAATAAATGATAAATGTGCTGGTTAGGCAAAGTTTTCAATGTATATGATGACTGATGGATGTTATTGCTCATGTATATTGATTTATGTACATTTATACAACAGATTTATAAATCTTCCAGTGTTAAGACCTTGTAAAGTAGATGTATTGTAATGTGCAGACAGTGTTTTAAAGTAGATCTGATCTGACATTAACATTCCTTTGGAGTAAAACCCATTCTCTTGTTAATTGTCAGAATTTGACATTTTGACCCAAGACTGTAACTAAAGCTTTGGCCAACCAACATTTGGACTTAATTTTTCTTTATTAATGACTCAGACTTGGTAAAAGTTTCACTACTTTTATTCTGGACGTATTTCATTTGTAAACCAGAGCAATTAAACCTTTATGACCTCCAAGTAAGAAAATAAAATAGACTGAAAATATTCTACAATGTGCAAATTAGTCAGAAACAGAATTTGATGCCTTTGAAAAATATTTCTCTGTTTACTGTCTGTTGTTAATTTTACACCTTGTTTCATCTTATTGCATCTTTGTCCTTGTTTTATCTTGTTTTTTCTTTCATTTTGTGTCTTTTACAGTGTTTTTGTCTCGTTGAAATCAACTCAGATCGCACTCTAGCTGACATCTTTTATGCTGTTTTCATTTTATTATATACTTTTATTGCATTTTCTTCTCACCGCATCTTTTACAATATGTTTGCCTCATGTTTTTTATGCTTTGTTGCAGTTGGTATGTGTGACATGCATGGATGATTCACCAATGGGTCATGTTTACTATTGTATGTGTGTTACTGTCTCATCCATATAGATTAAAATCAGTCTTGGTGTTATCAAAACATTAGAGCTTGTGCAAAAAAAATATTATAAAAAATTGTGATATGTTTCGTAATTCATCCATTCAGATTTGCCAGTTAGTCTATTAACCCTACGTTAGTCACCTGGGGTGTTTCGACACCCCAACTTTTTTAAATTGCTCATAATTTCCAAATTAACAATTTTTTCTTTCCGTCTTTCCAGGTATTTTCTTGATTTATTAGGTGTATATAACATACCAGTTACGATACAGTTGTATTTCAATTTTTCTCCAAGTTCCATTCAAATTTTGCCTTCTGGGG
>JAPQRQ010000013.1:7599075-7611462 GCA_037367365.1 Apogon talboti | reverse complement strand
AAAACCTATGTACTTTTTTTTTCTGCTAAATAAAGAAATCATTTAGCAGGGCTCCAGCTTAACTACTAATGCAAATGTAGCTAATCTCCTAGATCATTATCAGCATACTGGGCAATCTTTACATCAAAATAAATTTAGTTCAACAGAAATAATGCAAGTATCATGTTTTATTACCTGTAAAACCAAACATGACAGCTTCATAAAATGCAAAACACATTTTTCAGAATACTGACCTGAAATAATGTTTGGGCATGTCTACAAAATAATTTCTGAGTAATGAAGACGTAAAAAATAAGTGGTTCATATGTAACATTTGCACATGCTTGTGTACTTGTGTGATGTTTGTTGGAGTCTGTTTTGTGCTGTGAGTGTGTCATTTGTCTTTTTTTCTACTATGCTAACATTAGCTTATGTTGTACACTTGACACTCCACACATTCTTTCCTGCAGTAAAAGTGGAAAAGTCCAGGCTCTGAAATGTCCAAAACATGCATGAAAATCTGAACTAGGTCTTTGATGGACATTCCTAGTGGGTGACGATGAACAAAGAATACTGAATGTCACCTTGTATTAAAGTAAATGTGGAGACAATTAAGCAAAAAATCGAATGAAAGTGAACTTCAACATCTAAATCAGCTTCCGTTGTCAGCAGCAGAATTATCCACAAACCTCTCTCCATTTATTGTCCATTGAGTCTTGATGCATCTTCTACTTCACTGTTACCTTGTTGTGTCTAATGTCATTTTGTCATTTGAGTAGTTTTTGTTTTAGGTTATGTTTTCATCGTATGTCTTTTTAGTAGTTTTCGTATTGTTACCTTTGCTTTGTGTCATATACACTGAAGGATACACTATCATATTTTGAAAATGTAAGGAGAAGAAAATGCTGACATTTGTATGAAAATGTACAACAGTTTGGGCAGTGACACAAATTTTATTTTTGCAAGCTTCACTGCTTAACTTTTTTCGTGTTTTTGATGTAGATTGAAGAACAATAGCATGCATTTTCTAAGTTTTATAAGCAAGTCACACATTTTTGCCATTTGTATCATTGCAAAAAGTGCCAAGTCACAACTGTGAAAATGAAATAAAAGTAAAAAATAACTACTTCCATCCATTCATTTTCAGAATGGCTGAGTCCAGGTGAGGGTCGTAGGGGTGTCGGAGCCTATCCCAGCTTCCTATGTTGAAGGCGGGGTACCCCCTGGATGTGTCCTGGGACCTCCTTTCTGTGGTCAAGGTCAGGTTTATTTATAGGACATTTAAAACAAAGCAAAGTGCCCAAAGTGGTGCACAAAGATATAGGTAAAAATACAAGATATTATAAAAGTAGTAAAAATATATAGATACATAATATAAGATGTGCTAAAACTGATAAAAACAGATACACAATTATAGAATATATTGCATCTAAAAACACAACCAGAAGATACAAGTCGCACACTTGTATTAAAAGCCACAGCAAATAGGTACGTTATGCTCACTGGACTGTGCATGTATATGAGGTAAAAGTGCTCACCACTACACCATCGCGCCACTCAAATGAGGGACATGTACTTGCATAGCATTTGTACCTTGGCTGGAGTTACTAAACCTCAAGAAATTTCACATAACTAGACCAGCATGTGTAAATTTTACTTATTGAACCATTTATGTAGTAACTGACTGATCTGAAGAACGCTAATATATTCTTATTACTATCTGTTAAAATGTACATGCAGATATTCATGTTTTATACATTAAATAGTCTACACAACACAAGTACATGTATTCTGTTTGTCCCAGATACTGGTCAATCGTACTTGATCCAGTTTATTGAATCCCTGTCGCCCATTTTGACGTCTGTAAAAGCCAGTGTCCAATCAGATCTGATTGATTTGAGGTTTACTAAGAGTCCTGTTAAAATGGAAATGTGTACCGATGACAGAAAACAATTAACAACAATGATTCATAATGACTGGGTGATGATAAGGAGTGAACCAGATGATAATTTTCCTAAATCTCGACCAATCATGTCTGACTGTCCGCTAAGTCCTTTATAATTACAACAGCTATTGACGCATCTGATCTGTAATCTGTCATAATCTGTAACAGATTACATGTTGAAAGTGACTGGGGGGCCGGTGGCGGTAAATCCGTGGGCAGTGGTCTTGGTGTTTGCTGTCTCTGGGCTGGCAGTGATAAGGGTTAATCTGTATTGAAGATGGATGGATGCAGAGATCAAAGTCAGTGGTCAGACCCTTAGAAAATCCCACAAGTTCTGCTCTCCAGATAAGATGATGCTCCTGTTCGGCCGCAAAACCAGCCCGAGGCCAGAGAGGCTCCAGGAACCCCCCCAAAAACAAGATGAAGTCTGCGAGGAAATACAGTGTTCGACAGCGAGAGCCATTCAGGAAGAGAAAGATGACATCCTCTGAAAGGGCCCTTATGTCATTAATGATAGACCAGTTTTATCTGACAATAACCTCATTTAAATTCCCAATAATACTCTGATCATTATCTGATTTCTGAAGTTATCAGATTATTGAACCTATCATATAAACAGCATATTGTTATTTGCTTTATCAGATAACAGCAGTAATTTGATTATGAGAAATCGGATTAACACACTTGGATTTCCACCCAATACTCCGATGTCTTCATGCATGCATACCCATTAATCTGATTTATTTCAGTCTTTTACTTCTGCACGTGGAGAATGAAAAAAAAATCGCAGAAAACGGAAGTGAGCAGAAGACAGTAATAGGAAGTTTGAGTACCATCACCATCATCATATGTGCATACTCCAAAAGAAATCTGAAAATAGACTGAAATGTTAAACCAGAGTTTTTTGATTAACATATTTCTTAAGTGCATGTAAGTGTGTCAGAACCGGTTATTACAATTATTTGATTACTCCCAGTTATTGGATTTTTATAGTCATGTAAAAAATGGCTCAGGATATTTCAATAATACATGTAGCCTTTGCTTATTACGACAGATATCTTGATATGCTGACATACGCTCTGTGGCCAAAGGTACGTGAACATCTGGACATGAACATTATTTCCAAAAAGTCACACATATCTACCTACCACTCAAAGATAATTTACTTTGTCACGTTTAATGTGTTGCATTTTACTGTGCTTTTCCAGTGTTGGGATCAGCTCAACTCGCCTTGATTTGTTTGTTTCCATTATGTTAGAATGACCACCAGCTACCATCAGATATTATTCTAGTTTCACCTTCACCAGGTTAAAGTCATGCATAAAAGGGTTGGACTCATTGAAAGGGGTGGGGCTTAGGCTGGCTATATACAGTACGTGTGTGAAAATGTGACAACTTCCTGTTCCCAGCAATTTAAGCGAGTGTCTCTGTTTTATTTTTTACCAGTTAAAAATAGATTATTTGTCTACTGAAAAGTGCCAGTACTATTTATTACTACAGATAAACAAAAATAAATTTTCCCATGTTTTATAGCAGCTAACATTTGTTAGCAAGCTAACAGCAGCTAACATCAGATAGTGAGCTACTGTAAATGCACTTAGCTGTGGTTTAGTTGTCCAGTTAGAGATAGGAGGTTATTTACACAAAGAAATTAAGTTAAAAGCATTAAATATAGGGGATCTTTTGAGAGAACATTAGAGGCTAAGTGTTTATTTTATCAATGAGGAAAATGTAGCCACCTTCTATTTCATTAGCAGCATGTGTTAAATAAGAAATATGTGGAAGTCAACTGGGACCTCTGTTTCACAACTAGTCAAAGTAAAAATAACATTATTTAATTGTTATTTAATTAAAATTTAATAAAGTATCTAGAAATATAGTTGACAGCAGTTAGCTGCATTTTTGCACGTTCTATGACTCAGTAACCTAGTTTTGGTTGGCTCACTGCTATTTTACATGTACAAAAGATGACAATTACAACACTTGATTGAGCAGAGAATTGTGGGTAAAATTTGACCATGACCATCACACGGCAAAATATCTGTTTGCTTGTTGACTTTAATTCATTTTTATTCACCACTTCCCTCCCACCGAATTTGTGTTAATTTTTATTTGTCAAACTAGGTTCCAAAGCTTACAATTGAAGAACCACAAGGCCAAAATTAATCAATAACAGGTCATATGAAAGGTAATAACCTCTATTTTCAGAAAAGTTGCATGTCTAATTTTTTACTTTGTGGCTAAAATAAAACCTGAATTACATACATCTGTCCCATTAGCTTCGATCGATATCCAGGTAATTCTTTCTTTCATTATGTTTTGCTCAGGGACACTGTAAAGTAAACTCAGTTGCAGAGAATCTAAGCTATTGAACAAGAAATACCATGTCAATGTTGGCAAAAGTTTTATTGTAGAAACTTTAATGTATTTAATACAAAATGGTGACTGGATTGCTGGTGATCAGGTGGGAATGGAGAGCCTAAATATGAACATGCTTTTTTGCCTCCTGTTTGATTGACCTTCCCCTTTTATTATGTATCACACTATGAATACCATATCCAGCTATTCAGAGTATGCTGCTTTTTGTCATAATAGTGTGAACAGTCTTCGAATGTGTTCAACTTACCAATTGTTTTAGCCAGTTGTGAAGTGTCCTGTCCCTTAAGCTAAGATATATGTTATATTTTTACATTAGAAAGGGGATGTCATATAAACATTTTTAACAACTTTTTTAAAATAGAAAATCCATATCAGTCACATTTTAATTACCAAAGCATTTAGATCTAAATGACCCATTTGGCCAAATAAGATACATCATAAATTGAATTTAGTTTTAAGGCACTTGTACTTGTTATGTATCTTCTTTTCCTGCTACTCTACTTATACTGCATAAAATTTCAGAGGGAAATATTGCAGTTTTTTTCCTTCAAGTTGCTTCTTTTACCTCTCTCCAGTGGTTGTTGTACCTCAACGCTTAAGTCTAGACTGCATGACAAGAGCCTGCCCTTGTAGTTTTGCTGTGAACTTTCTCTCTGTCAATCACAGTCGTCATCAGAATAAATTGGATGTTTCTCCGATACTATTATTGATTCATTTCTATCTCTGCTGGCCATGCCGGAGCATTGAACGGCCTCTACTATCGACCCACGAGCCTATTAAAACCTCCTTGGGAACATCGTCCTATTTTTATGAGACCTTTTTCAAACTGTAAAATCAATTCTCACTGTCACATGGTTGCGGCGTACAAATCATCAGGGATGATTTCGGGTGATTTAATTTGTCCTGATTTATGATTTATACTTGACTCACTTGTTTAAGATGATGTTTGAAGGGTTTTGTTTGTGGCACTTTTTAGTCACATTATGACGGCGATGTAGAATGGAGCGGAGTGTGGGGGGGGGTTTGTCGTAGGTTTTGTTTATGGCAGTTGTCAGTGCCTGAGTGTTCATTTATTAGCCCCGCTTTGACCTTTCCTGCTGCAGGTGACGAATTCAGGCCCTTTATCTTGGAGAACAGCGGTGGACGCAGACTTCTTTAATGCCAAATGTAACCAAAGGGCTCAAGAAATGTCAGGCAGCCATCAGCTACAACACACACACACACACACACACACACACACACTACCGCTTCCCTTCTGTCTTCTCTTTTTGCACAATTATGTATGATTTTGTGCAAATTTATGTTCAGGACAACCTTAAATCTTGACATTTGGTCTTTACACACACATGCACACACATTATGTAGGTTGCATGTTCACTTTTTTTCAATTCAGAACGAACCTGTTTTCATTTTTTTTTTATAATGTACACATACCAATATAACAAAAACACAAGCTGTGATTTCCTATCTGTGATGTCTAGTCTTTATTACTGCCTTACGGAACCATATACTATATACATTTTTCATTTTCCCAATTCTTGCATCCTGTTTTAATATATTTAGGCTCTAACCATCTTTTATTACATAGTGATTTAGCTTCATATGTACATTAAAAAATTATTACAATTTTAGATTACGTGTTAAAATTACCTGCATCTTGTTGATAAAATTATTTCAAAGAAAAAAAAATAACTCATGTTGGAAATGTAAGTGTTTAAATACCACCCTGTTAACTTGTTTTTTCTGTTACCCTTTTTGGAGTCATAAATTGAAATAAATACATGTTTTTGTTTAACTTAATGATACATAATGTTTGAAGTTATGAGCTGAAAAATATAATAAATGTAAACATAATAAAGAAAATCTAAAAAAATAGATAAATATTGTGATCAGCCCTGTTACAAATATTCCATTCCCTTCTACTTTCCCACCCTGTTTAACAGTCTAACAGGAATGAACATTTATAGCTGATGCAGTCAATGACATTTATAGAGTGAAAGCAGATTCTATAGCAATGTCATGTGCATTTTAAAACTGTTTGTGTCAACAAATACTCTAGATAAAATATAGTAACAGGGTGGAAATGACAGTGGAATGGAGGTTTTGACTGTGATAAGTGAGATAAAAACTGAAAAGAAAGGTGGGAATGATGGTGGAAGAAATGAACTACATACCCATTACAACTAAAACGAATTAAAAAAAAACATTCATGTGATTTTGTGGAAGGTGAGAACAGACTAAAAGGATGTAAAACAAATTCAGGGAAAGAGTAAACAAAAAAGTTGAACATTGAAATAGACATTACAGCATAATTAAATGAATATTTTGATTTTAAAAAAGAATTTCTTTCTTTCTGTTTCTTGTTGAAGTTGATACAATGACATTTAACACACACTAATGTGTATTATCTCTATTTACACATTGAAGATAATCTAAATATATACTGTAATGTGAGCTGTTTGCTATAAATATATGGCTTACGTCAGTGAAACAATTGCAACATGAGTAAGTAAATGATAGGAACAGAAAAGGGCTATATGACTATGAATTATTTATGACCTGACATGTATGAAAATCTGTTTTAAAGCTGTTTAAATACTACTCTTATTGTAATTTAACATGAAGCACATTATATGTTTAATAATAGCAATTTAAGATGGCATTTATTTTATGGAATATTTAAATAATGGTAGTGATTTTTATTCATTATCAGGTTATAAGTAGGGACATTATTGTCTGACTTGAAAGTGTACCTTCAGTGTAAATTGATGATTTAGATTTTAGTGAATATCCTGTTGTCCTATGTTTTGAGAGAACAATAAAATGACCTGAAGGAAGCTGAGGACCTTAAAAAAAACCTAAAGCGTTACTCTATATTAGTATTTAAGAGAAACACAGGAGTGTGATTCTTACTCCGTCATATTCTATTATAGATTGAGCTGAAATCTGGTAAGATTCATATAAATGACGACATTTGACCATAAACCAATTCATGAAAGGAAGTATTTGACACTACAGACTTAAAAAAGCAAAAAATATTCATATGAAACCTGCATTCATCCCTAACACAAACCTTTTTTTTCTTTCTATCAGTAGTTTGAAAAAACCCCAAAAACTTATGACATATTTTCACAAGGATTAGTACATGGAAATTTGATCATCTACTAAAATCCCTATTTTAAGTGTAGGGGAGACTGGGTATGAATGTACCATAATATTGCACCATTAAAATCTGAGTCACGTTGTCGTTTCAGTCTTTATCTACTTCCTCCATATTGAATAGAGTCAAACAGCAGATATCGATACTACAGACAAGTAAGAAAGTCATTTTTCCTGCTCAGGACTATATTTGCTAAGTGATTCTACGATTATAGATAAAATATAACATATATAACATGACGTATTAAGTCGCCTGCAGATGACATCAGTTCATATATAATCCTTCAAAGTGGCTCCATATTATTATTTTCTGTTTAAAGATTAATTACGGTAAATGAAATCAAATAAGCCAGACCGAAATGTGCCATACCATCGAGCTACATGAAACCTTCAATGAATCAAGTCCAGCATTAAAGACGATCATTTATTTATTAAAACATAGGCAACAACAGTGTAATATCTACTCTGAGAACACAACAGACCATGATGGAGTCTACCATTTATGATAATAATCACTATATCTGACTAATAGATGTTAGAAAGAACCTAACGGGACACTAAAATCTTAGTAAAACCGCAGGTAGGTAGGTAGAGATTATCTGTACAGGCTTTAGTGTAAAATAAGTCGCCACGTTGTTATTTACTTACAGTCCATTGTTTCAGTCTGCAGGGCAGATCAGCTCTGATTGTAAAAAAAAAAAAAATCCAGTTTAGTCGAGATCCTTCTGATTCCAATTGAGGTTTTAAGCCAAGACGACAGAGGAAAAAGCATTTAATTTGGATCAATTGGTCAAATGAATCAACATGACCGTAAAACTGTGCGTAATGTCTGTTAGAATTAAAGCCAAAGAAGGAAAAAAGCGCCCACATGCGTACTCTAAAACGGCAACGTGTCGAGGAATAACTTATCTATTATTGCAGGTGGCGGCACCAGGTCCTCCAGCTTCAGGTAGAAAATCCTCTGCAGGCCCTGGATGCACAAGGTGCGCAGTTCAGGCAGCTTTTCCAAAAGTCTGGACAAGTGGTTCGACCAGCAAGAGCCTCCTCCTCCTCCTCCTCCTCCTCCTCCGTCTGCATTCATCCTGCCGTCCTTCAAACACTTCACCACGTTGTTCTGCAGATCCTCCACCTTTTTGGGTTCCTTCAGTCCGTGACGCTCTGTGGTCGCAGTCAAACACACATCAGATCAAATGAACTGCAAAAACACCAACCTAAGTGAGTAGATTAGTTTTAAGCATTTACACACTGTATTTGATGAGAAAACTTTTTTGCTGCTAATATAAAATGATGGCTTGATACTCCAACATACTCTCCCATTATACTTGTATTTAAAAAGTTACAGTGATCTAATTTCTATCATACATGTAAATGACCGCCAGATCTACAGATGGATGTATTAAAACAATTGGATATGATGCCACCATGAAAAAAGACTGTTGCCAGTTCCCCTAGTGGCCACTCTTGGTACTGCAACAAATATTCCTATAAAATGCCTGTAAAAGACAGAACAGGACATATGCAACTGCAAAAAAAAAAAATTAAAAAAACAATATTAATGTTCTTATTACCAGGTTTAGCACACACAGGTTTTGTCTGAATAGACCACAAACTCTATATTTTGTGTAACGCATGTATTTTTTTCTATTTTACTCTTGGCTGGTGATACAAAAATACATTATATGTATTTGACAAATAAACTTAACTCCTAAATGTAACATATCATGCCCCTTTGGTTTAGGGTCAAGATACACCTTCTCCAGAATTTGGCATCTAAGGATATGTTTCTTTGTCCACTTTGACTACATATTAATGCAGGGATCATGTGATGTGACTGTTCATACAAGTGTTTACTTGTTGTCTCACCGGTGACCAGGGCCAGGGTGCAGATGCAGGAGAAGGTGGACACGTCCAGGTTCATCCGCTGCAGGTTTCCAGAGAATTCCACGATGCTGTCAATCCATTCGCCAAAGCCGCGAAGGCACTGGAGCCGGTGCCACACAGAGCCGTCGCAGAAGATGAGCTTCCCTTCACCTGGGTTGGATCTGTAACATTATGAGAGTGAATAAAAACAGCTGTCAAGAATGCAACCTGCCACTCAGATACACAGAAACCAGTCTAACTAACTCTTTTTATGCATATAATGCAGTTAGAGCCCATAGCAGGGTTACATTATGGGCCCTCTTGAAGAAATCATTGAATAAATCCAGCTTTTTAAGAAAGACTTAAGAAATCTTGGCCTATATATAGGATTTTGTTATTAACTGTTACAAAAGAAAATGCCATCTTCAGTGCAAGATCACACACTGCATCTGGAATGTCCACTTTATTGAACTGTATGTCATTTGTTTCCAGGGAGACATAACTTTCCTGATTGCGAAGTGACTCAAACCCTCAATCTTCCGATCCGAAATCAGATGCCTTGTCCATTGGGCCACGCAACCAATCCATAAGGAGGGAAATGATTTCACGGTATATACACCCTATATACACATTAATATGAAGTTGGGGCAGTTTTCTTTGCACAAACAGCCACTGGAAATGCCCTTCAGGCTCTTTATACTTCAATTCAAAAAACTTTTTACATGAAGACCCAACGTTAAACCCTGGGCCATTTGTTTCCAGTGGGATTCATTTCAACGTGACATAAAACAATGGATTTTCCCATAGCAGAAGCTTCAATCATTTAAAACCATTTTATGATTAAAAAAAACAGCAAAGGTAAGATAAAATTCATGATCATCACTTCATAATGTGACCTTTTTTTTTCTTCGTCTTGTTCAGTGAGTTTTATCAGTGGAGAAATAATACTTATACTGTTGGATCTGCTTAGTGTTAGCTTAGCGCTGCAAAGTTTGTCTCATTGGTCTGTTTTATTAGATTGTTATGGTCGCAAGCTGTTAGCTTGGTTTAGATATTCGTCCATTTAAGTGCTTGTTGTTTGGATTGTGTTCTTTTTGTCTGACAGTTGGTTTTGTTGAGTTTTTATTTGACGTTCTTGTCATGTGGATGTATAGCATGTGAATGTGTGTATTGCTACAAGTGTTGCATAGCATTACCATGGCAACACAGACAGATCTGTGGCTGTCTCAGGTACCTGGGCCAACTGGGCTTAAGAGGATACCACCAAGCTACCAAAATGTATCCTGTACTATGGTTCAGACCAATCAGAAGACACAGCCTCTGATGTATCAAAACTAAACCATAGTTCTGTTCATGTACATTGTGAAACACTTTTTGTAGTAATAGTTTAGACTATTTTCAATCCAATAACAGGAAGTTACAAAAGGCTATTATTGAGGCTGTCAAACATATGGCCCGTGGACCAAAACGGGCCCACCACAGGGTCCAATCTGGCCCATGGGATGAATTTGTGAATGTCAATGGTGTCAAACTCATTTTAGCTCAGGGGCCACATTCAGCCCAATATGATCTCAAGTAGGTTGGACACTGTTGCCTGTAAAGTTGGAATAGTTTTGTTTTCAGACACATTACTCTTTTTAGTCCTTGTTTAATCACCTTTGACCAGGTGTAATGATTACATACTGAGTCCCAGTTACACTTAATCTATCAAGTATAAATCACATTGTCACCGTCATTTCATGAGAAGAGGAAAAATAAATATTCTAACTGTCAAATCAAATCAAATCAAAATTTATTTATATAGCGCCAAATCATAACAGAAGTTATCTCATGACACTTTATATATAGAGCTGGTCTAAACCAGACTCTCAGCTGGTCTAAACCAGACTGGGCTCTAACTGTATGGGCAATAGTGTAATAGCGCAATAACCTATAAGTAATAACAACTCCATTTTTTTTTGTTTGGTTTAATGTTAAAAAAGTAAAATTTTACATTAAGAAAGTATGTACATTTACAAAGTATTATTTCACAAAAAATATGAATTACCTGAACAAATATAAACAACCTGAAATGTCTTCAGAAAAATAAGTGCAATTTGAACAATATTCTGCCTCTTATTAAATGTTTTGTGTATTTGTAGATCCACTGTGATCTGTAAGTTGTGAAAATGAGAAGCTGAGACGTAATATTGTTAAAACTGCACTTATTTTTCAGGTTGTACATGGTTGCTTTGGTTCGTTATGTAATTTTACTTTTTTCACACTAAAACAAAGAAAAAATTAGGAGTTGTTGTTAATGATAGGTTATTATTTTATTATTTTACTGGTCCAACCCTCTTGAGATCATATTGCTCCATATCCTCCATGAAAACAAAATCACAGCCATTTATTATGGGAAAGCACCAACAAAATGTTATACTTCTTCTATGTTCATCACATCCATGCCACCCACACACACACACACACACACACACAAACACACACACACACAGCCTGTAGCACCACCTTGTGACAACACCACATAGTCTGATTTATCCATTCCAAAACTTTTGTTATAAATACACCTAATTTGCATATTCATCATTTCAGAATTGGCACCAAATTTGCTTGACAGTCAGATGAACACATAGGTAATGTCTCTATACCTGTAGGCCAGTCGCAGAACAAAAAGCTCCAGAAAGGCTGAGTAGAAGAGGAGGTCTTGGTCGTGCTTGGGCAGGGAGGTGAAGCCCGGGATCTTCTGGGCCCAACCCCGAATCACCTCCATGGATCTGGTCAGGAGGTCGTAAAACTGTCGAACATGTTGGGCGTCGTCTCCAAGCGGGCTTCCAGGACTCTCCTTGAACTACAGTAAGAGGA
The DNA here is from genome assembly GCA_037367365.1 of Apogon talboti. Lineage (NCBI taxonomy): Eukaryota > Metazoa > Chordata > Actinopteri > Kurtiformes > Apogonidae > Apogon > Apogon talboti. The sequence goes on along the minus strand of JAPQRQ010000013.1, from coordinate 7,599,281 downwards.
AATGCTAATCTATCATTATGTGTCTTGAAGATCAACTTGCAGTACAATATAATACAGTACATTTGACGTAATGATGATGGAACGTTCAGGAAAAATTATGGCATTTTATGTTTGTGTAAACCGGTGTAAATCTATCTATCTATTTATCTATCTATCTATCTATCTATCTATCTATCTATCTATCTATCTATCTATCTATCTATCTA
>JAPQRQ010000013.1:7568533-7585575 GCA_037367365.1 Apogon talboti | reverse complement strand
CGTTTAGATTAGTCGACTAATCGAAAAATTAGTCGAAAGATTAATCGTTAGAAAATTAGTCGTTAGTGGCAGCACTATTATTATTGAGCATGGAAAAAGTGTTGTGACGTAGTTTTAATAACGGTAACATGTTAAATCAGAAGAAGCCTTTGTATTATAACATGGCCTGTGCTTCAGAAAATACGTAAGTATTTTTAATCACCACGTAGTGAATAAAATGCATTGAAGTTTTGCCCAACATGCAACTGACTGATTTTCAGTATTGATTAATAAGGTGTTTTTACACACATCAATATGTTTGTTTGCAAAGTCTATTAAATGTCAAAAATAATTGAGCTGCCATCAGAAGCTATTCCAGTAATCATTTAGGCTGCAATAAGTATGTTTGGTATCTAAAAAATGCACTATAAGGCTTCGGTGGAACCGTTTTGGGCACAATCAAAGCAAATTAATGTAACATTAATGTGGAAAACATCAAAACTAACCCCAATGGACTTTTATTCTTAAGCTTTTTATTGTTTATTTATGTTTGTTCTGGCTTCTTTGAAGTTTTGCATACAGACAAATTGTATTCCATCTTTTACCTCCTTTCAAAGCAGGGATGGTTTTAATCTTAAAGGCCTAAGATGATGAGAAATTATATATTTGGATTTGAAAAGTGTGAAATTTTTTTGCAAGATGACGCCTAAACTTCTTACTGTTTATTTTTGACAAATTTGAGGTATAATAGTCTAAAAACCTCAAGTGCAGGTCCTAAACCCTGTAAATATTGTAACTTTACCAGTCTCATTCTGTTTTTTTTTTTTCTTTTTTCTTGGTCCTCATAACCCTTCTTGTTCTGTCTCGTCTCTACGCTTCTACAGGACCCATGGCGTTCAGGAAGGTTCTGAAACGGTCGGCGATCATCGGCGGCGGGACGGTTGCCGCAGTTTTTGGCCTGTCGCAGCTCATGGAGTACCGGAAAACACAAGTAAGTTGTATGATTACGCTTTTAGCTTCCAGTTCTACAGGATGAAACGAAGAGACTGCATTGGAGTTACTTTGGTAGTTGTCAAATCCCAGGGCAGGATGTTGAGTATGAAAGTCTTAAGATGCATTTTAATATCCTGCAGTGAATCTTGTTTGCAGGGAGGAGCAGCCTTTCAGGGCATGTCCCATCTAGATTATGGAATGTGTGTGTTGTTTTTTTTTTTTTTCAAGTGCGAGTTTCTACCACCACTTCTTTTGTTGTTGTTAAGTACTTAGGCCTTCCCTCCTTTCTCAAACATCTTGAGTCATTGTCTTAACTTCTAATACCATAATACAGTAGAACCTCACAGTACAAGTTTACAATTATATATATAATTATACAATTATAAAAACATAATAAAAGAGAATGCAAATGAAATAAACTGGTTTTATTAACTTATTTACCTTAAAGCTGAGATGATCTGTGTGCAAGGCAGACGCAGTGGGAAGGAGGAGGGGGAGGGTTATTACCTGGAAGGAGAATCTCCTTCCATTAAAATGTCAGGTAGAAGAATTTCTGCTGTTTTCTCTCTCTTCACTTAATTTGGGCTTTCTGGGCTCACTTTCATCACTGTCCACACTTGCAGGTCATTTCATTAAAAACCTACCCAGAGAAATCTGCTTGGTTCCTCCTTTCAAAGTGTTCCGAATATGTGTCAGACCATTGTCATTAAAGAAAGCAGCTGCACGACCTGAGCATGATTTTGTCTGCATTATTTTTTTTTTCCAACAAAATTAGAAACCTCTGTCCACTTTGCCAACGCTTCTTTTAATTTACTTGTAGAGACGGCCTCCTCTGCTTGTATGAAAATCGCTCATACTGCAGATTTCCAAGACAAAAATACTCACGAGTTGCAGCTTGTGAAGCAAATTACTCATATAATAGTGCACTCTTACTGCGAGGTTCTACTGTATAATAGAATTAAATACCACGGACAGTTTGTTTTATGATGCTTATCTTTGGACTGTTACAGTGTGTTGAAACAGGAGCTTTTAGGAATGTAAAACCTCCTCCTGCAGCCATTACCAACTCCTGGAAGCTTTCAATTAGTCCTCTTCATGCTCCACATCAACAGTTGTCTTTATTTGAAATAATAACTTCCCACCTATCAGAAAAATGCTTAGTTTCCATTATGAAACCAATCCTTCTGTTGCTTTGTGTTTTGTTGCATCTCTCCTGTTGTTTTTGTGTTTTACATTTTCTTCCTCTTGCATATTTTACATTGTTTTCATCTGCATTCTTATGTTTTAGTCTTATGTCTTTTTGGCTTTTTTTTTTTTTTTAAATCATTATTTCTTTTATATTCAGGGTTCCCACAGGGTCTTAAAAAGTCTTGAAAATACAAATCTGCATTTAATACCTTAAGACCCAGCTATGGGTTTTCTGTCCATGTTTGTGGACAAGAGTTTCACAGTTTTATAAAAAAAAACAACTGTCCACTGGAAAGGACATTCCATAAAAATAAAAAAAAATGCATCTTAAAAAGCTGTTGTATTATGATGTTTCCAATATAGGCAATTATTTAATTACAAAAAAGCTAAAATTTATACTTTCCTGGGTCTCAGGAGGTTAAAAAAGTCTGTAAAAGGTAATTAATTTGATATGGTAGGTTGCCATAAACTTCTTTGCTGTATTGTGTTTAAATACTGTATGTCTGTTAAATGTCCAAGCTACAAAGAAAGTAGCAATAGTCGACTCAGTTCTACCCGTTCCAACCTGATAATTTATATTGAATTTAGGAACCAATTATCGCTAACTTTGCACCCCCTGGTGAGAAATGATTTGGAACGATGGGAATCAAAACATTGGAATAAATAGATACATTTTCCTAAATTCTAGGAGTCATGAATTTTTTCCGGTATGACTGTGAAATGGGCATTAAATTCTGTTCTAAGTAGTCTTAAAAAGTTCTTAAAAAGTCTTAAATTTAACTTGTAGAAACCTATAGGAACCCTGTATATTGCTTTTTTCTCATTGCATCTTTTACCATTTTTACGTTGTTTCATGTTTTACATTATTTTTGTCTTGTTCCATCTTTGAAGTTGTTTTCATTGTATTGCATTTTGAATATAGTTTTATACTGCTTTGCCTTTTACACATAATTAAAGTATTTTATTGACATTAATCTCTCATTCCTAGCATAGTTTTTTCATGTTTTCTTCAAATGTTTTCTAACTTATATGAGGAGGCTTCAAAAAGTTCATGGAAAAAGGACAGTTGGAAAAAATGGTTTTAAGTTCTGCAGGTGTTGATACCAGCCTTTAAGTCCATCTGTGTACAACTGAGGGCCATGTCAAAGCTATCTTCTTTGTCCATGAACTATTTGAAGCCCCCTTGTATAATGTATTTAGCTGTGAATTACTTTGCATGAACCCACTCAATTACTACAGGTAAGTAGGAAAGTCTGACATTAAATCGTCATAAGTAAAATTGTCCAGATTCTTTTTGACTTGATGAACAAGTCTTATGTGGATCGACAACTCCATAAACTTGAGTAATTAAACAGAGAACAACATGTGGAGTACAGTTTGCCACATTGAGGTGAAGATGAAAGCAGTGCAAACATCTACATCTATGGCGGCTCAGCTTCATGTGACAAGGACAGCAGCTGTGTTTCCCTGACCTCTGACCCCTGACCTATTGTAGACCTATTTTAGGGCAGCTACATTCCAGGACTTATTTGACTGTACGCCCTAATGTGAACTTTGTTTTGTGTCCCGGCGCGATAATGTCCTCTTTCGCCCATCGTCGTCCTCTGAACCAAGCACGGATTGGTAAGCAAGAAGCCGATGCTGATGAAATCTAATTTTGTTTTTTTTATTATTTTTTTTTATTCACAGTAGTTTGTTAGTTTGTAATCATGCATGCCTCTAATCCCAGTAATTGGAATGCTGATGAGATGAATGTCCGTCTTTTCTCCTTTAGCAAAGACATACTATAGCTCGGTGAAGTTTCTGAGACGGCGGCCGATTGGCCATTAGCATGGGCTTTGCTGTGCCATTCACTGACTTAACTTGATTACGGGGGGCAACGCTGGCACTTAATTCTGCTTCTACGGTGTTTGTCTATGCATCATCAAAAATAGACAATGATTATATCATCGTCTTGTTTGCTGTGGCAGGGCCTAAATTACAAACGCCTGCCACCATTTGCAAGTCAAATGCCACGGTGGCTTCAAAGCAGCTTGATGCAATCATTTAGCTTGAACTGCTAAAGAGAAAAATGAATAAATATTTCATTAGACGTGAAATCCCACATCCTCATATCAAAGGGGAGCTGTTTTTTTTTTTTTTTTTTTATTGCACCAGTGATTATGTCTGTAATTCAAACAATGGTTGTAAATGGTGTTCAAAGATGGGTTTAGCTCTATTTTTGAGGGGTTTGCAGCATGTTGCAGCAGGTAGTGGTAACGCGCAGCACTTTGCTTTAGTACAAATCAGATCAGCAGTATGTGTATGTTTATGTCTGTTTCTTTTTTTTTTTTCTTTTCCAGCACTTCACTAAGGGTTATGAGACATCATAAGATCATCAGCATATCATCACTTTCTACCAAGAATAGCTTCAGAAAAACAATCTTGCAGTTGAGATTGAAAGCTCATTCTTGGATCAAATAAACTGACATTACATATGTCATGTATTATTCATCCCCTCTGGTATAAAAAAAAAAACAAAAAAAAAAACCTGCCAGTGTTTCCCCTTTTTCAGTCCCTTCACATTTTCCCCACCGACACATTACAGCACAATCATCATACTTTAATTTTTACTGTTATGCAACTTTGTGCCTCAGGGCTGTGTGTTATGATCAAACTCTCATATCCTGACCTCTTAAAAGTACAGTAAAAGTCTAAAAACTGAGAGACCATAATAGACTGTAAACTAGAAACCATGTCAAAATGTATGCACCAAATGCACTTAATCATCTTATATGGAGTAATTGTACATGTAGGTCTGGGTACTGAACTATGGAGCATTCAAAAACACCTTCTACCACATGAAATGATGCCAAATTTCAGTACCTGAGGAGTAAATGTCATCGGCGTCACCGCAATAAGCAAACAGCTTTTTATCCATTTTTATTAAAGATGTTATCTTAACAGATTCATTCATGTTGTGGTAAATATGTTTATTTGTGTTACTTTGAGTTGAAAAATGCAAATGAGTTGAAAAATACAACCTATAATGTGTCATGTGTAATAGTTTTTGTGACAATAAAAGATTTGTATTGAAAAAAAAAACCAAAACAACATTATTTAAGAACTGGTCTCAATCCCAAACTATCAGGTTCACAATCCATCTCCATTCAGGATATTGTTCAATTTTCATTTTCTGAAATAACTGACGAAAATATTGAACTTTGCCATAATATTGCCGTTTTTGTAGCTGCTCCTATATTTCATTATTTCCATGTTAGTTTTGTATTGCAACAATAATATAATAAAGCAGTAGTTTGTGTAAAACTGACCACACAGAAAGACTTAAGTGGTATCACATTTTTATTATTATTTTTTATTTTGCCCCCTTTAGTTAGAACATTTTCATTTTAAGTCAGTTGAACATGTTAAATATATAATATTAATCTACCAAGTGTTTTTATACATACAGTAACATGTAATGAAGGTGAAGAGCCATTTATTGTCATTTAACATATAAAAAACTCAAATATGAAAAGAATTAACAGCTGATTGTAGCAGAAAATGACCATGTGTAGATACTTTAACTCACAATTGCATCAGTTCGTCAATGACATGGTTGTACGGGACATTTAACATGAAAATGTCAATCATGAATATAACTATCATCAGTGATGTTGTGTTTAACCTGATGAGAGCGAAAGTGTCTAATGTGACAAAAAGGTTTATGGAAGTGAAGCATGTCAAGAAGACGGCGGAGAAAAGTGATCTTTGATGATGGAAAATTTCCAATTCACAATCCTACCAAGTATTTAAGTCATATAATTGACATCATGTAACAATTATCAAAGTTTATCATGAAAAATAAATACAGGCTGTAAACATGACTGGTCAGAAACATCAAAACCATTAAAACTGTCAACACACAGTATACATGATCATAACCCACAGCCCTTGTATGTTGTATAGTTGTAGTTCATTTCACCATCAGTCCAAATCCATAATGTATTAAAATGATTGCAGTTCATTATCATTATATCACATGCAGTGATTGTAATGCAAAAATAATGCATAAACACATTACACTGTCATGTGCTTGCTGTTGCCTTATGATGTTTCAGAATGCAATGGTGGCTGTATTTTCAGATTTTTGCATAATGTAGCATTTTATCATAGGCTTTAACATAGAAACTAACACATTTATGAAACCTGTTGTATTAGGTGCAGTATAATAATAATAATAATAATAATAATGATAATAATAATAATAATATTTTGCCATGTGTCACATCCAGGCCCGGTTAGCCCACGTGGCGGCCGAAGCAGAGCTGAAGGTACCGTTTGCAGACCAGCTTCCCTCTCGTCAGGCCCAGTTGGCGATGCTGAAAAACACCGAAGAGTTTGACGTCCTGATTGTGGGAGGAGGAGCCACGGGTGCAGGATGTGCCTTAGACGCCGTCACACGCAGTAAGATCACTGTCAGGAGGTCGTATCGCAGCCCCCGGGGATGGAGCGGGTTTTAGGAGCTATTAGAGTCCAGTGGAGTCATGACTGAAGCAGGAAATGACTTCTAGGCATGATCATCTGGTAACAGGTGTTAATGAACAGTTAAGCTGTAATGTAATGCAAACACAGCCTGTGAAAGGAAACTGTACTTAAGCGGCCTAAAAGCCTTTAAAGCGCTTCATAGTTAATAATAAAACCCTTAGTAATACACAAGACACAGTAATTAGTAATACTTGTCTGTAGGGGACAAGAGTTTCACAGATTTACTTAAGAAAAAAACAAACAAAAAAAACCACTGCAAAGGATATCCAATAATGAATAAATAAATAAAATAATGTATAAAAAATGTATCTGAAAAATTGTTGCATTATGCTGTATCAAGACAGTTAATTAATGTAAAAAAAAAAGCCAAATAAATGCCATGTATTTAACTAATACATTTTTTTTGATTGAAATGGACCAACATGATTTTTGTTATTGGTAATTTAATTTATTTTTATACAGGGACAGTGCACAATCATACATTGACCTCAAACATGCGTTGTACCAGTTATAGCAGAATTGCTCATTTCCACCTATAGTCCCTTAATGAGTATGGGAAAAGTGTAAAAAAAAAAAATCCTTGGTGTTTGTATGAGGTGGTATGTATATGTATATAATATTCTTGAACAAAGTAAACTGAAAATGAATGCAAAAAAAAAACTTTAGACTTTATATATTTATATATATGTATATGTATAACTGTATACAGTACATATGGTTAATTTACTCCATTGAAGTTGATAAATACATCAATGAATATTAATGCTGATGTTTCTTTATACATTGTCACCTTCCTGAAATTATTGCTTTTCTTGAGAAAAATTACTTATATGCCTAAATCATCAAATACTCAATTTCTTGGTAAAATATTTTAGGAAGGTGACGATATTCTACAAATTAAACTATCAATCTTGACTTCACTTAAAACCCTGAATATACCTGTTTCCTCATTAGCTGCTGTACGTCTCTAACCTGCTGCTTATTTCAGTTAAAAAAAATTATTAATTTGACATTTACATGGGAATCAGAGGCTGAAGTTCATCTGACAGTTTAACACTTCCACCTGTAATTTACAGATGACAGAAGACAAGAATGTCTCGAAAGTTAACACTTTAACATGTTAACATGAAGCAGGTTTAGTTTTAAAAGGACATGATATGTGAGTCATCTGTGACTCATGACAAAGTACAAAATGTGTGGACACTGGTGTTTGTGCGTCATATGTATTTAGGAGTTAAGTTAGTGGATGCAGCTGGAGTTCTGTGAAACTGCGTGTGAAAGTCTCACACTTTATCTGGAAGTTAAAATCATGCAAATAAGTTCACACAGTTATATCCTGACAACTACTGATATTAAGATGAACTAAACTGATTGAAATTTCAAAACTGCAACACTGATAACAGGCATACAATGCAGAGAATAGTTCTAAAGTAATGTCAGACTAATATTCTTTCTCCATTACATACTGTACCTTTGTCATGAGTGTTTGATAACCACACCTGAGAAACCCTATCAGCCAATACTGTACATTTTTTTTCTCCTTAATTTTTTTTGCCTTGGCTCTAAACTAAAAATTTCAATAACAAAGGTGATGAATGATGGTGGTCACCATAGTAAAAAAAAAAAAAAAAGCATTAATTATTTATTTGCAATTTTTCACATTCTTACTAAATGCAGTGATTTTTCAATTGAATAATGTCAGTTGTTACTAATGTGACAATTAATGACATATAACACAGGTGTCAAACATGTGGCCCGCAGGCCAAAACAGGACCGCCAGAGGTTCCAATCCAGCCTGTGGGATGAATTTGCAAGTAAAATAATAGTATAATAACCTATAAATAATGATTCAAAATATTCTTTTTGGATTAATGTGAACAAAAAATAAGATTACATTATGCCTAGAAATAATGACTTAGGTTTTTTTCTTTGTTTTAGTGCAAAAAATAACATCAAATTATGAAAATATTTACATCTCCAAACTATCCTTTAACCATAAAATGTGAATAACCTGAACAAACATGAACAACCTGAAATGTCTAAAGAAAATTAAGTGCGATTTTACCAATGATACTAAATGTTTTGGGCCTTTGTAGATCTGATACAATGCACACACATGTATAAATGATAAGTTTAGGCATACTATTGTTAAAAATGCACTTATTTTTCATAAGAAATTTCAGTTTTTTCACATTATTTACATCTTTTTTGTTCAGATAGTTTGTAAATGTAAATATTTTTAAAATTCAATGTTATTTTTTTGCACTAAAACTGGGCCGAATGTGGCCCCTGAACTAAACTGAGTTTGACATCTCTGGCATACAATGTCCATACAAGTACAATGCTTAGTTTGGATGTCTTTAACACTCACACTGGCTGAAGTAAACTGCACAGGTGTATTGACGTGTCCCCTGTCATGTCTTCCAGACCTCAAGACTGCCCTCGTGGAGAGAAACGACTTCTCGTCGGGCACCAGCAGCCGGAGCACAAAGCTAATCCACGGTGGAGTTCGATACCTGCAGAAGGCCATCATGCAGCTGGATTATGAACAGGTTCCTCTTCAACTCATTATCACCTTCATCTATTTTTCTTTTTTTCTTTCCTTTCACTTTAATATCCGTCTTCTCCCAGTACATGATGGTAAAAGAAGCCCTTCACGAACGAGCAAACCTCCTGGAGATCGCACCTCATTTATCTGCACCACTACCCATCATGCTTCCTGTTTACAAGTAGGGGGACGTTTGATTTGACACTGAACCATTAATGATGTATTTAATGGACACAAACAGCCTCATTTTGTATTTCACTTCACTGTGTTCATTCCAAAGATGGTGGCAGTTGCCTTACTACTGGGCAGGGATCAAGATGTATGACATAGTGGCTGGGATCCAGTGCCTGAAGAGCAGTTACGTCCTCAGTAAGACCAAGGCCTTGGAGCTGTTCCCCATGTTGAAGAAGGACAAGCTGGTTGGAGCCATTGTCTACTATGACGGTGGGTCGTCACTTGTGCTACATGTGGGCGGTTAACCTGAGAAGCACACTCTGTTGATCCTTCACTCGTGTCTTTATTTTCTGTAAACATTAATGCAGGATCCGTGTCTTATTCTGTCAGGTAACACCACTGGTCAGTCATTATTCAGTGGAAAACTGTGAACGCTTGCAACACAGCTTGACACTATTAGATCATTTAAGTTTGTACATATAGCTCCCACATGTCAGCACAGTACTGGGTTAACGTCAGGGATGTAGAATAAAAAAATGAGACCATGTACATGAGCTCAAATTCACAGATTCCTTCCACTATGATTAAACGACCACATATTTCCTTCATTTAACACATAACTAAGTACATAAAATACTATAAACTAGTAGAGCTGAAATAATTAAATGATTAATGGACTTGAATTGATAAAAAATATATATATTCAATTACAATTTTCTTGAATCGTAGCTTCGCTTCTTTAATTTCGGTGCTGCTAAACATTGGTTCCTCTGTTGTGTTTCACACGGACGCTTATTGTGATGCACATGATGCAAGGATCAACAAAGCTGTATGTTAGTTCCATCTTAAGCTGATAGTAAGTTAGTCAGGTGTATAAAAATTTGTTAAAGACTGCAGTGCACCCATTGTTTATAGATATATCTGTAGATACTTTTATATATACTTTCATGCTGTTTTTGTTATTTCTATACAGATTTTTTTTTACATATCCTTTTGTTTTTATACTTTTTGTGGTTATTTCAGCTGTGTCTGGAATAAAGGACATGTTGTAATTTTCAGATATGTCACATTTTTACTATTTTTTTTCACTTATTCACAGAATCGTTTAATCTTATTAGAACTGAGGTGAAAAAATAAGTGATAGATTAATCGATGACAAAAATTATCGATAGCTGCAGCTGTATAAAATAGTGAAAACAACTGTTATAACTTCCAACAATTTATTTTAACCTTCCTGTAACACTATTGTACTGAGGTGTAACATTAATGTTTGGAACCAATAGGTGCATTTTCATCCAACGGATTCATTCTGATTTTTATATGCAGAAGTGGCAACACTGAATGATGAGAGAAATAACACAGAAAAACAAAATCAGAAATATAGGGAATGTTTTTATAAGATTTAAAAAGATTTTATAAGAAAAAATGTGGTATATTACTATAAAAACCAGACTCCACCAGGTTAGTGATGATGAAAAAGGGGTGAATATTCAGATATTGCATTGCACCATTTATAGCAGGAGTACACCCTTTACAGTCTCAGTTTCAGCCGATACAGGCCTCAGGGGTTCCATAGGCCAGTGCATGATAAGTCCATGTAATATAAGGTGACATGGTGTAATTCACGTGGACCAAGAGGAAAGAAAATGTGGACTCATTGGTGTGTTCTGCCAGGTAACGGTGGTTAAATATGGGATTGAAAGCTCTTTTTACTGATAGCTGTTGTCAATCAGAATGAACTGTACTGTGTTATTCTGTGTTGTAAAAGTTGCTTACACACGCTTCATATCATTTGGACATAGAAGAGAGAGCAGCAGAATGGAGGTGTATATGATCAAACTCTGGCTTCATCTCCTGCAGCTTTAAACCCCATCCCTCCTGTCATGCAGAAACAGTATGGTTAAACCCAATAGTCGAATGCAGATTACACATCATCCTCAGATGCCGTCTTGCCTGTGGCCTTCACATCTCCACTGGTCCCTGACAAAATGTGTTGACAGGCCGGTGGTCTGCTCGTCCCCTCCCCCTCCTCCTCCTCATGGCTTTAAAGGTTGCGTGTTTCGTGGATGGGTACAAAAGAAAACCAAACATATGCCTGAGTGTGAGGAGCTTTGTGCCGCGGGTGTCCTTTCCTTTCCACCACTGACAAAAAAAACCAACATATATCCTCAGGCCCATGTGCGTTTTACTATAGGCTTCAATGAAAACCGGCTCATTTTCATGTTCTACCACAACAGGCTGTGGGATTTTTAGAGCGATGCCACCTACAGAGGCTCTAACACCTCATATGGTACCCGACAGTTAGGAAGAAAGAGCTGTTTATCATTCAAGGGAGTAAATCTGACAGAATATCAGAAATCTAGGTCCCTTTTTATGCTCATGTTTTCTGTCAGTGTGGAAACATGAAAATAACTGTAACACTTTGGCACAGAATTACTTTAACACACACTATCATGGTTAAGATTTGAGACGGAAAACAATGTCTGCTGTGTTTGAACCCATTACGACAAGTATGTCTAAGACTACACATGACTTTGGCGGTTTTACTTGCGTTTTTGCTTTAAAACCAGTTTCAACAGTTGTGTGTTTTTATTCCATGAAGATCAGACGCATCGTACTGTGTGTTTGTGCTAAAAGAACATGTACGTTGGTGTTACTTAAGAGGAATGCAACCTTTAAAACTACGTGTGATATTTACATTATTCTCTTTAAGACCCAGTGCATGTTGTTGACTTTAAGACTGGATATTTGTGTTTTTACTGTTAACAGTCGATGAATTATTTATATTTCTACCTTGAAGACTAGATGACATTTTTGCGTTTTTACCTTAAAGATATGTTAAGATGTTTGCGTTTCTATCGCTACCACTGATTGAGATATTTGGCTTTATTAATGTTTAAGACTGGCTGACATTTTTGCATTTTTACCTTTCAGACTGAATGAGATATTTATGCTTATACCTTAAACATTGAATGAGATATTTGCATTTTTCTGCTTTTAAGGCTAGATGAGATATTTACCCGTATTTACCTTTAAGACCGGGTGGTTTAGATTTTTGTCTGTTTACCTTTGTGACTGGGTGAGATTGGTGTTTTTATTCTTAACAATTGGATACAACTGGGTGTTTTTACAAGACAATATGTAACATTTGCCTTTTTTTACTTTAAAAAGCAGATTTACTTTAAAAGCAGATGATGTATTTTGATGGGTGATAGTTTTTAGCTTTAAGATCAAGTGTGATACCTCCTTTATGATTTGATGCAGTCTTGGAAATGAATATTTTTCACCCAGTAATTCTTTTTTAGTTTCAAGCGTTGTTATAGGGTGTCTCATGGGTGGGTTAAGCCATTTGTTGGTCTTCAATTTGTTGTAAAATACAGTTTGTGGCAGATTGTGTCTATGCTTTATAGATATTGCAGATTGAAAAAGCAGAGTCCAAGCAGCTGTTTGACTGAATGTAAGTGGCGGTATAGACTGAATTTAATCCAGAATGGAAACAAGAGCATTTTCTTGGTGCAGAGCAGCATATGTTTGATTTCCACCCCTCCTCCTCCATCATCTGCTGTAAAGAGGGGGTGGTGGTGGTGGCATGGTTGGGATGGTGGAAGGAGAGGAGGGGGGTGTCTTTTCTCCAATTATGCCGTCTGGAACAATCACGCCCGTGACATTTCGAAATCTGACCTTCTCTCCCGGCGGTGTAGAGCGCAGAGGAGCGTCGCCGCCGTCTGACCGGCTGAGCAGCAGCTATTTCTCCCGCTGTCTTGGTTACCGCTGCTGCCGCCAACAACAACGACAGCAGCAGCTCGTCTATTCTCTATAGGAGAGAACACAAACACAGGGCAGCAAATGTGTCCATCCAGCCCAGTGTGAGGAACAATGGGCCTGTTGGGATGCATGATTAAAATGGAGATGGAAAAAGAGCATATTCAGAAGTTAATTTGTCTTTTGATATATTAAGGATCTTAATTTCCGTCTCCAGTTCATCTTTAGATTAGCACGAGATAATCTGCTTTTACTTCATAATACCTTGTATTGTTCACTCTAATATGTAACACTTCCACATTAAAATATTGTCGCCTTCCTTTTTGACAAACATTACTTTTTTGACTAAATCATCAAATACTCAGTTTCTGGTTAAGTTTTTTGTGTTTCCTGAAAATTAAAAAAAAAAGACATAGGCAGTTATTTTAAGAAGGTGATGATATGTAAAATGACTAGACCCGTGTTACATTTTGTGTTAACTTATGTACTTGTCACTTATAAGATAAGATTCCAAGGGGGAAATTCAAGTGTACAGCAGCACAAGACAATATGCATCAAATACAACAGAAAATGTTTTGCTGTTGTTTATTATTGAGAGACTCCTATTGGCATCTGACACATTAACACATTTTAACCTCAATATTTTGGCATTAAAGAGCCAGCTGAGGTAATTAGGTTTCATTCAGACCAGTTAGATGTTCATACCTACAATATTAGAAAATAAGAGGTGAGCGGATATTTCAGTGCAAAAACAAACTATTTTACAGCTCTCAAATACAAATGATGTGCTAGAAATGACATCATGATCTTTATTAATTGCATTGTTATTTCTAGAAATACTGCTTTTGATGTCATCAGCGTTTTATTACAATGTCTAATTAAAGGAGCAACAGCTATGGTTTGACTTTAAAGCATAAAGACCCGAACATCCAATGGTGACCAAAATCATGTACTTATACAAAAGTTTTAATAACTGCTGATCCAGTAATCCTATCAATCCATGTAAATTATAATTGGTGTAAAATACAGTTTGTCGTCTTTTCATGGTTATCAGATATGACCCATTTGGACGTTCAGAGGCTCCGTAGTTACCGTGGAAACACCGTCATCTTTTATAACATTGATTCACCAGTAAAACCCATGGAGATGGATCAATGACAGTGGATGGACACACTTGGTTTATGTTCAGTTAATGATATATTTACTGAGAAAATAACTTTATCTTCAGTTTTCTCTTTTTCTGATATAATAGCCCTCAACTTTAATCAGAGCTTTAATGAACATCTACATGATCAGTGAATTAAATATAGGAATGTTCACTGAAAAACCGCACAATACAGAGTATAATATTGTAATAAATGGTGATAAATCACTTAAAAAAGGTCAAATCTAGAGAGGAATTTATTTGGGAACTACTGCAAAAGTAGCACTGGGTCTTTATGGGTTAAAGTGTAATACCACTGACAGCCACTAGATGCTGACTCCAAAGGAAAAAAAAAAAACAACAAAAACACTCCTACTGATTCCTGTTCAAAAAATGTCAAGTTCTCTCCTTTCCTCTTGAATTTTTTACCAATAGAAACTCTGGCCTGAATCTATTTATGTGGACCCTCTAAGTGAGCGTATAATAATGTTTATCTTCACATTCAGACAGATCTGTACTTTAAGAGCTGTTATTGTGAAAGGTAATACTAGAAGTTGTGGAGGTGCAGTGTGTGGCAGTTAACATCTTTTGTTGTTTGACTGGTAGGTGTCTAACAGCTGAAAAGACCTGCTGTGTGTTTAATTACAATAGCTGACAAATATAGCTGCATTTACTAATGATAGCATTAATTCAGTATTACATTATGTGTGTGTATGTTTGTGTTTCAGCTCACCTGCCACTCAGGATAACAAGTGTTTATTAGTTTGTTTGTAAAATACATCAAATTGGCACTAATGTCATCAAACTCCAACTGTGTTGAGTAAATAGCTAAAATTACTCATCAGCGTTGAACATGCCTGCGAATCAGCGTTGTTCCCCTGTAGATCCTATGGCTATGGTCAGATGCTCAACTTGACGCTTTAAAACAGTCCCCCACAATCCAACAGCTGGCATCACAGTGGCCACATCCACTATTTAATACAGTCTGCAATTGAGTCATGTTGCTAAAGTAAAATGAGTGGAGTGGGACATCATGTTTCTTTGTGTTTCTAGCCTAAACCAATGATTCTGTATTAAAATGATGCAGACAAGGCTGTTTATTCCACTACTTTTTGTTTATTTTTCTGTATTTGTTGTATTTCCTTGAATGATTTTACAATTTTTTGTTTTTATCACACCTTTTTCCTTGTCATTTTATGTAATAATGTATATAGTCGTTAGTTTTATTACTTATTACCATTATTATTATTATTATTTTATATTGATTGTCTTTTGCAGTCTTTATGCTAATCTAACCTAATCTAATCTAACTACATTGCACATATTCTGAGATTAACCCCCGATTCTTTTCTATTCTATTCTGTTTCTATTTCTATATTTTCTCTTCAGGGCAGCACAATGATGCCCGTATGAACCTGGCCATCGCCCTGACCGCTGCCCGATACGGCGCCGCCATGGCCAACTATACCGAGGTGGTCCACTTGCTGAAGAATAATGACCCTGAGACGGGCAAGCAGAAGGTGTGTGGCGCTCGCTGCAGGGATGTCCTCACAGGTAAGTCCTGCTGGTAGGAATAGTCTGCAGAGGGTATGCTTGTGCTGTGCTGTATCCCCCCTCCCCTCCCTTCCCTCTCACTGAAACCATCATTTATCCTCCACAGGACAGGAATTTGACGTAAAGGCTAAGTGTGTGATCAACGCCACGGGGCCGTTTACAGACTCATTGAGGAAGATGGACAACCAGGAAACACAGAACATCTGTCAACCCAGCGCGGGTGTTCACATCGTCATCCCCGGTTACTACAGGTACGAAACATCACCAACAAATATACTATATATTCCACTCACACTGACAGAAAGGTGTTTATTTATTCCCCTCTACAACTCTTATGCTTTTGGTATTTCCAGCTCCCACATTAAAACATTTATTCATCACTGTTTTCTTATTCTTTTGTGCAAATACAAAGCTATCTAAACTATTATACACCCGACGCTTACATGCTAAGGACAATCTTCTGTGGTTGAGGAACAGCCAAGCAATAGAGTGGTTTTGTTGAAGTCGGGGGTTTTAAAGTTCACCAAAGCTTATTGAGCGAAACCCGAGGGAGCGCGAGCCCTTTGAACAGCACCACAAATGCCAACCACCTAATTCTCTTCCTCCCTTTCCCTCTTTCTCATCTCTCTCCTACCTCTATCTGCCCTCCTCCATATCCATGCTTTTTTATAGGTCTTTTCTTCCTCGTTTCATTTTCTCATCCCTACATTTCTGTATTCAACGTCATCTACACCCCCTCTTGTTAACCCACATAAATAATCTCTAAATTATAAAGATTAAAACAACAAAACACTTTCCACTGCATCTTCAGTTTTTGTTTCTATTATTAATATAGTATTCTTCCCCCTGTACCACAGCCCTGACAATATGGGTCTGCTAGATCCGGCCACAAGCGACGGCAGGGTCATTTTCTTCCTGCCTTGGGAAAACATGACCATCGCTGGGACGACGGATACACCCACCAAGGTGACGGCCCACCCAATGCCAGGAGAAGACGACATCAACTTCATCCTGAGGGAGGTCCGCAACTACCTCAGTCCTGATGTAGAAGGTACATGAGGCAGCCTCTGTCCAGTCTGAGGAGCACATGGTCACATTGAGTCTTCTGTTTTTAAATAATAATAATAATGGATTAGATTTCTATAGTGCTTTTCAAGACACCCAAAGCACTTT